>BQNB010034601.1:0-51483 GCA_026074375.1 Tanacetum coccineum
TCGAGCAAAAATAACATCACCACTACAAACTATGGTGTAACTCTCTCTAATTACTAAAAATTTATAGGAGCCTACAGTTTTCATTAGCACACAGAAAATGACCACAAAGAACGACATGTTCTAAAAATGTCACTCCACATGATGCCTATTGGGTTGTGATCGAGTCTTCTATAAAGTTTAACCCACTTTATTCAGATTCTACCTTGTTTGCATGTACTAAATTCTGTCCAACACCACAACTCAACAATCACTTGATGGCAAGTAGTTGGTACGGGGTTTGCCCAGCTCTCCTTCCATCAGTGCTTCGTGTATTCATTTTCTCTCTTCTCTGAACGAAGATCTCAAGCAGCACCTGAAAAAGTTTCCAAATTCTTAGATAGCCTTTGGAATATATATGATCCATAAATTTACAATACAATATGCAATTCAAATACTTCAGCCAACCAACGACGGAGATCAATACCATCAAGCCTAAGAGCTTTACAATATTTACTGAATATTATACTTATTGAAAAGGGGCCGACATAATCTATATTCGAACATAAAAATAATAAGTTCTTCATAATCTATATCTACTGAAAAAGCACATTGCGTTCTACATTGATTACCATTTTGCTAATGCCCCGACAATGGTAAACATGCAATGTCCCTCTAGTGCCAATCAAACACCCATTTTTAACTAAAAAAATAAAACCAAACAGCCATGTTTTGCGCGAAAAAACAACAATGAAACGCATTTTTTGACTAAGAAAACATCACATAAACACCCCCGTTTTGACATAAAAAACAGCAACCAATCACCCCATTTTGGCAGCAAAAACAGCAAGCCAACCCAGCTTTGGTAGCAAAACTCAACAAGCAAAATCATCCCCAAATAACAACGCGGTTCTTGACAGCAACCGAACACCTTTTTATGGAAAAAGCTAACCAAAACAGCCCAAAATCACACATGTTTTTGACTACAATACAGCATTCCAACACCCTCTTTGACTAAAAATAAGCAAGCACAACTCACAATAGGATTTCATGGAGTTATTTTAATAATTTTAGTCTATTTTAAAGTTTGTATTTCTTTCTTATCCAATTACAGGTCTTGACTGTATTAAGTAAAGTATAATATATGACTCCAATTTTTGAGATATTTACCCACGTTTCCAGTGCTTATTTGTACGGTTATTAATAAATAAAAAAAAAAAAAACCCACATTAATAGTTCGTAGCACATAGTACTCTTGTTTTTCCTACGTATAAAGAGATACAACCGGTCAGACATGTTTTCTAGTGTCCGGGTTCGCTTTACTTGTTGCCTTCTTGCGTTAGCCATACCAAAGTTTATTTAGTTCAAAATTTTAGTAAAATTTAGATTATTATTGAAAAAATATAAAAAGAATAGTATACGGGATAATGCAAGTGGCTTGACCCATTTCGACCTTTTTGAAAATGAAATACCCGTTTTGACCCATTTACAACCGCAAATTTTGCCATATGTAGCCTTTTTATGTGGCGAGTTATCTTAAAAAAGTTTAGTTGCTAATTTTTATTTAGAAGAAAACATTATTTTAAAACGGTCGTTGGCATGCTAGAATTTTATTATATAGATAAGTGGTTTTGGAATGAAGAACACTGATCAGTTCATTTGAAAGGGATTCTTTTTCCTGCTTGTGAAATCCATCCGCGTGTCGGTAGAAATCCATCCGCGAGTGGAATTTCCAAATCCTTTAACTTGTCTTCCTTAGTTCTTGGCATTCTCAACAATACAACCTACAAAATAGATTCTTCTTATGACAAAAAAAGAATCCATAAGGCTGTTTTACGTTTATAAACATAACGAGTTTTGCTTTACCTGTGCAGAATAAGGATAATGGTTCCAATATCAGAAGCACGTACTTCACTTTCAATGAGTCTTTTGGAATGGGCTATAGCAATCTAAAATTCACGTTCATTTAAGATGCTTTCTTCTTCATCCCTCTTTTCTTCCAAACGCGAAATAACTTGCTCTTAGCTCAAAGGCTGTGTCTAAAATGAACACCAAATAGGCAAATTGTAACATAACAATCTTTTTCATATGATCGAGACCACTATAGACTCTTTATGATTCAAAAGGTCAATTTTTCTGGCTTATTTTTATACCTATGCGCTAATATAAGCTTATCAAGATAGGAGTATAAGAAGCTTACATAAGTCGACAAATAATTAAATACATACATGATACTCACACTATATATATACAGGAATGTGTAAAAGTGTTGTAAGCTTAGCTTCTATGTTTAGAATATCAGATAGGGTACCATTATACAAAAACCATTGGTCATAGACTCATAGTGCAGTCCCTAAAAAGTAAATCTGGCTACTGAAATAATTCTACATTTGCTATCAACTTCTTAGTTATTTTAAGTATTTAAATTATCTTTAAAAAACAATGTTTCGGGTCACTCTGAATAAAGTTAGTCCTGTTACTTTTCGTGCGTTCATAGCCTAGCATAATATGATATAGTTAAAAAAGAGGAAATTTGACTAACACTCTAACAGTGGCATCAAGCAAAAAAACTACTACAAACACGTCTTATAAAATATATGGTCTTTGTACCTGCCAAATCCACAAAGTTCAATTTGATATATATACATGATTATTAGGCTTTTAATTAACATATTTTGGTTTCTTCAAACGCATCATACATAAAAAATATTGAAATGTTGACAAAAAATAACGTCATCCATACATAACAATATAAATGATAATGTAACTTCACAACTGACCCAATCCGTTTTAAATAGCATACAAAAAAATGGTTTGCTATTTCCTAAAGTTAATTAAACTAAAAGTTTTTACTATATGTAAACTTATTATTATCAACCGTATCATTCTTACCTGCAAAAAAAATTAGTTTGTCAGCCCAGTTTTGTTTATCACGAATCGTGAACAACTAAAGGACGCACCTAGTATATTTTCCAAATGAAGTGAAGCACATGATCATGGATCATTCAGTTACCCGTTTTGTGAACGGCTTCTTGGAAGCGTTAACACTGATACCATTTGTAACGTAACATCATACAGGCCGGTATCATTTTTTCAGGAAAAAAATTTACTGGCTCAGAAGGGTAGACCATCAGAGAAACAGAACACATATGCCATGGCTGCAACTTTAGTAAGTTGCCACGCCAAGATGCATATCGCCTTGTCTCTGTTCCTCCCTACCAATAAACTCATCATTGCCTTCATAGTTTAATTTGTCATTCTTAAATATGTCAATTTAGGAACAACACATTTTTTGGGGAATTCAGTCTATTATGAGAATAAGCCAGCCATGGCAGCAAGCTCACCAACCCTGCCTCGTCACAACGGCGCCAACCAACACAATCACAAACGATGGTATACCAATAATCAGACTTCAAGTGCCATGGTCGCAAGCCCAACAAAAGCTCACAAACCACAACTGAATCACATTCGACATAGATTTCACCCTTTATCATCGCTATCGTCACACACCCATCACTATCGTCACACGCCACAGATAGCGGCAACAAAAGTATCGGTGGCATCCAAGAAGTACAAGCAAATCAAAGTGTTTTACTGACATACATATTTGCCACAATACATATTTCCCAAACCTTTAACTTATGAGCTTATTCAACACGGCTTATATACATTGAGTCTGTTTTCTAACCGTACTTCTCAGTTTATGAGATTAGTTCCCATTTCAAAGTCATTATTATGATAGTGAGATCTAGAAGAAGAGATGAGAGAAGAAGATGACGACGTGTATGAAAGAGAAAATAATAATGCGCTCATTAAACACGCCTTGGGGCAACGATCTTGATCTTTAAATATAAGGTATAATTATATGATTCTTGGCTGCAACCATAACCCGAGTTATGTTACCTCGCCAAGATACCTTGGCTGCAACAGTAATCAGATAAGGTTAGCCCGCTAAAACACCGACGTCGGTATGTTATAGCCAGAAAACATATAAACACAGGCATTGTTCATTAGTTCCTTAATGACACTTTTAATTCGAAGGAACAATATACGTCAGCCTGCCTGTAAGCTTGGCAATTCACCACAGCGAAACATCGACACGCTGATGCAAGAAACATGAAAATGTGCCTACAAATTGAAGCCCGTGTCTGATAATCGTCAACAACCCAAACATTTGTAGCGGGCATGGCTGCAAATGTAATCATTTGCCCCGCCATGGCTGCAAATGCAATCATTTGCCCCGCCATAGCTGCAAATGCAATCATTTGCCTCGCCATGGCTGTAAATGTAATTATTTGCCCCGTCGTGGCTGCAAATGTAATATTTTAAATGTCTCAAGCATATTAAACATAAACACGCCAAAAACGCATCAATGCATTTTCATGGCTGCGAGTTTAAAACACTCCTCCTGCCATGAATCAAATAACATCCACACAGGTGCGAAACACCCAAATACTCGTGAGAACAATCGCAAAGTCACACGCAGCATTCATAGTCAACTGAATTTAAACAAACAACAATATTCACGAATTTTGTAGCTTAAAAAATAACTATTCAATCTCTCCCACACTCTGATTCACCTCTCATCGTCACGCAACCGTCTTATCGTTGCACGCCATGGATAGCGGCAACGAAGAGAGCGGTGGCATCGAAGGAGCATAAGGCTAAAGTATAAGCGAGTCCGAAGCATAAACCATAATTGTAAACAAAAAGAATAGAGATCATGAAATCAATCAGGAAAACATATACCTCCATTTTTGCAAGATTAATAACGCCAAAAAAAAGTAGTCATCAACCCCAACACGAAACAAAAATTGTGCCACCAAAAACCACCACCACCAAGCAAACTCCCTTGGCTTATATGCAATTATACCTTATATTTAAAGATCAAGATCGTTGCCCCGAAGAACAACCCTCAATTAAAACAAACGCCAACAACAACCCGCAATTTTATTTGTATATATAGGGTTTGTTCGATTATATTTTCTTATGTTTCATAGATCTTTGCCAACGTATATTAAAAAAATAACTTTGCATAAATAATAATGAAATTTATTAATCGTTATGTAGAATCTATCATTATAGTAAACTTAGTGTTAAAAAAATTGAGAACTTCATGCGTACATTCATATTTCACATGACAGACTATGTTAGATTGACTTTTTCTTTTTCACATATGCAAACCAAATTAAATGATGTTTTCTTAAAATGATAGTATTTCTTATATACGCAAAATTAATTTTATAAAATGGACGACGAGGTGGCTGGCTACACGAAAAAAGAATATCGATTAGGCTTCCTATAACATACTCTAAGTACAAAAAAAACGTAACATTTATGTCAAACATATAACACGAAAACGGCCAAATTCAGAAACAAGAAAATCGCACTTTATAAAAATACACGCCGTAGCAAAAAAGTTGTCCCGCCGCAACGCGTGGGTCAATTTCACCTCGTTTTCGTTATACAACTAATTAACAAACCCAGAAGGCAGGCTGAAGCAAATTTAATGGGTCAAAGATTTTGGGTTGGGCCATTCATCATAAACAACCACGCACGAGCTCAAGACTTCATGAGTTTACGTATGACTCGACAGTATTAGGTTAAACTTCGGCTCATTTTCTTGAAATATATGGTTGACGTGTCTCGAGTAAGATTTGAGCTC
Organism: Tanacetum coccineum; assembly: GCA_026074375.1. Classification (NCBI taxonomy): domain Eukaryota; kingdom Viridiplantae; phylum Streptophyta; class Magnoliopsida; order Asterales; family Asteraceae; genus Tanacetum; species Tanacetum coccineum. The sequence goes on from BQNB010034601.1 coordinate 5,642, forward strand.
AACTCAAGAGTATGTTTAAATAGCTACAAGTATAGCTGATCAAATGTATAAATGAGTTTTTCTAAAACTAGCTAGATACGATTTTATAAGGCCAGATTCATCACGATATAAAGTTAACTCAGACCACTATATATCTAAAGCTTCAGGTCATCTGTACTACGTCTTTTACATCTCAAATAATACATCCAACTTCAAACGAGTTTAGTTAAGTTGGAATCTCTTGATACAGACTTAATCGACTCGTTTGCAGTTACAACATAAAGCAAGTAAGTCAGACATATAATAACAACGTACATTTCTCAAAATAGTACGTATAACGCGTAACTCGAGTACTCCATAAGTATAAGACGACATACACATGCATGGTTAATATCATGTTTGAATGAAATGTTAAAATCACATTTTAAACTTGGACAAATTAAAGCTAGGTTTTGATACAAGAAAACATTAAGTGGAATTTTGTGGGAAATTAGTTGAATGGATCAACCTGTGAAACCAATGCATATCTATTAAAATCTTCTGTTTGGCATTTTCCATGTAAACGCTACTCTAACTTGTAAATAAAACAAGAGATAACCTATATGTGCCTTTCATTTCAACAACATTAACTAAGATTTCTTTTATGTTTTGACGATGACAAATAAATGTTCGTAACACTTAAAATAACAAACGATAGCCAACATACAGAGTATAAGAACTATGCTCCTGGCGTACCAGTCACGCGTCAGCGCGTGAGATAGCGCGCCAGTGGCTGTCTCGTTTTTACGGATTCTTCATTGTCGGCTTTCCTCTTACCCGACACATGTGGAAACTTTAATAAATGTATGTACATGATACTTGAGCATTTGAGAACACTCCAAATGAGGTTTAGACTTAGAGAGGTGCAAAATCAAATCCTCCTGTTTTTCAGCAAACACCAACTCAATTCTTTTATCAATCACCTTTAGCCAAGGCCGAAACTTCAATCTAAATCTAATATGAATGTACTTTTAACATATCATCAAACGAAAGTATTCATTTGACCTTAATCTGAATTTACGTTGTTCCAAATCACGTAACGGGTTTTACTCCTTTATTGGTCAAACTAAGTCAAAGGTCACTTTGCGTAAACGCATCATTTCTCGTTATGGGATATGCTTTACTTGAGATGCAAAGCACTTAGTTTGTTTGCATCAAGATGATTAGTGATCAAATTTATTGTTGACAATCATGGATTAAAGTCTAAATGACTATTTGAGTTTGTGGTAATTGAAGGTTAATCTTACTTTGATCCCTCATACATTTTTCTATATAAATGTTTTACAAACTCCCACATGTATTCCTCATACATCACCTACACCATACTCTCCTCTAAACATTCTCTTAATTATTTGTTAATCCCTTCTACCCAACAAATGATTATTCACACTTTCCACACACTCTAAACATTCTTTCCCTAAACCATTTCATAATCATCATTGCCCATCTCATTTCTCTCTTATGGAAATGTGATTATTTACCCAATCAATCCTTTGATTATCACCCTTTATCATCTTCATCATTTCTCTTCACAACCATAAAGCCTAAACCTTCATCACTTAAACCTTTCCCAAAACATATCCACATAGGACAACTCACATTCTCTTACACAATGTATCTTCCTTGTAGTTGTTGTACTTCTTGTCCCCAACCAGTGTTTTAAAAGGCGCGCCTTGGCGTCGCTGAGGCGTGAGGCGTGGCCTCCACGTTACGAAATGGAGCAAGGCGTCGACTCTAGGCGTGATGTGAGATGAGGTGTGAAAAGGCGTGATAAGGCGCGCTAAGGCGTGAGGCGTGGCGAGCCTTTTAGATTCAATTCTGATAAAAAACAATTCTTTTCAAAATGAAGAATATTACATGTAATGATAGTTTCTTAACTTTATTCATATGTACAACGCTTTATGTAAACTCAATATATATGAAATATGATATAAATATATAAATATTTCATATTTTAGACCGCCTTAAGCCACGCCTTAAAAACGCAAAGGCTACGCCATAGCCGCTAAGGCGTGAGGCTTGGTCATGCCACCACGCCACGCCTCACGCTATTTATAACCTTGCCCCCAACATTCCAACATAGGATCCTATCCATCACATCTCAATATTCTCTAGTGCATAATCCCTATTCATTCTTCTTCTTAATTTTTACACTCACACAACTCTAATTTGACACACCCCCAAAGCTTCTCTTACACTTTTCTTCTATACACATACTCACACACTTTTACATTTGAATTCAAATCCTCACACACTTCACCAAACTTCCCTCACACACTTTGCCAACTCATCCTTCCTAACAATTCAAATTTGAATTTGAGCAAAGGCTCACATCATCATCAAATCCAATACAACTCACATACAACTCATTACAATCCATATCCAACTCACCCTTATCCTTATCCTAAAATTCAAATTCAAAATTCAAATTTGAATCTTTAGGCTCCAAACCATCAGATCAATGTCAACTCACACTATCCTCATCTTTATCACATATGTCTAATTATTTGAATTTGAAATTTAAATTATCCTTCTAACATCCACACTTCCTCCCTAAGAAAAATAATGTTTCTTGGCCTTCCTCACTATCTTAGTGATCTCGGTGGGGTCTTTAAAGTATTCCTTTCGGGTCGAGAACCTAGTGGTGAACTCCTTTCAGAGTTTTGACCATTCATCAATACTTCCTGCTGGAAGGCATTCAACCCATCCCTTGCATTTCCCTATAGGGTCTGCTGGAACATGCGACACCAAACTGGCATGGGCCATTCCCCAGAATTTGCCGACTACGCAAATCGAGTGAGGCGATCCTCCAGATCCGTTGTCTCGTCATATAGCTTGATGTTGATCGGCATCTTAAATTCCAAACCTGCAAACTCTATGATCCTCTGGGTCAACAGAGTTTTCACCGTCTCCTTGAAAGGCCTTTTTAGGTCATCATCCCCCACTTCCTTTCCCGTTATAATTGTACGTGTTTTGGTATCATCTTTATCTTCGCCAATATTCAAACGTATGGGTGAGACATCCCTACAGCTGTTATGTTCTTTGACCAACGATCTAAGAGCAGATAAACATTCCTTTAATAGCTCCTTTGTGGTGGGAGTGGTTCTGCCGTCATCATCGAAACCCTGTCCCAGAAGGGGACCCTTCATCCTAGCACTCCGGTAGATTAAATTTGGGTCCCACGGATGGTGCCAATTTGTTGAGGTAAATCTTTATACTCGGGTTGAATCGAGAGAGATCCTCTGGACTGGTGCTGCCAACGTTCTTCAAATTTCTGAGGTGATGAAACAGACGTGTTAGCCTCGCCTTGGGTATGCCCAAGACCAAGCTCCGGCGCAAGAGTAAGTATGGGATTATGCCGAAAGACTCAAGTATATAAATATAGGTGAAAGTGTAGTAAATGATACATGTGTGTGTGTTGAATATATCTAAAATATGCAGGCTTATGGTTTGTTTATATGTGCAGGGGCTAAACCTGCACATATTTCTAACAGTTTGGTTGTTTAGTTGTGTTTAGCAGGTTTCAGGTTCTAGAGGGGTTGAAGTGTAAGTTGTGGGCTTATATATACCCACCTACCCATCTCATTCTCTCATTCAGTCTATTCGTCTCTCTGTCATTAAATATTATTCTCTCTCTTAATGTTAGGGTTTTGTATAGTCTAGTTATAAGTTTGTTGTTAGATCATCTTGATCTAAGTCTTGATATTAGTCTAGTAGTTGTGAGAGTTTGTAGTGAGGTTTTATTGTAAGTGTGATCTTGTTTAGATTGTGTTACATCCATTAGGGGGATAAGACAGATTTCTTTTGTATTGTTTAGTAAGCACACGATTGTGGACTTATCTTCGTGTTCTATAAGTAATAAAAATAAGCCCGTAGGGAGGTTGGCTGAGTGCAAAATAAGATGTTTGTTGATTGTTCTTGATAGTTTTTACAGTGTGTATAAATGAGGGGTATTTATACACCTCGCAATACTGTTCTGATACACTGTGTAGGTACTGTTCTTATACTATTCCTGACACATAGAGCATGGTCAAGCCGAACTACCCCTAGGGTAGGTGTGAGGCGGTATGGAATCTAGGGAGCATAATCCCGTAAAACCGAATTAGGCGGCGCACCTACATGCCCGGTCCTAGGGGTGGGCGATCTGGGCGACCGCTCAGGGCATCACATAAATATAGGGCATCAAATATAGCTCTGATGAAGAAGATAACTGAAGTGAGACTTGCTTTCACAGCTCAGATAACAAAGAGTTAAAAACTTGGGTGAAGAAGATGATATAATTTATAAGAGAGAGAAAGATGGGTTGAAAAAACAATAAAGTTATGTTACCAATGTAACTATAAAAGTTACTCCGTAATTAATATTTTAACTACACTTATTTTTATAAAAATAATTCCTGATATAGTACATAGTTCGAGTATTCAATAAAGGTAAGTAATTCATTATATAATGTATATTTTAAGAATAATTATTCCAAATAATCATCACAGAAAATATTAAAAATGTTAGATATTAATAACTTTTTATACAATAAAATAAGGTTATTGATGACGTATAGCACGAGTAGCATGCTTATTGGGCTTAAGTCGTACTATACACATATGGGCCCAGGCCCAACTAAGAAAGTAACAAGCATAACGGGCCGGAGCTAAGCCCAGTACCACACTGGCTATTGTCCGGATGCATTAAGACTGACGCAGGCTATCCTTAAGCCACTTCCGCAAGGCTATTCAACGGACTAACTAACGTCTGCGGAAGTTAGTTCGCTACAGCAATCACGATTATTACAGATCCTTGCCCGACAAGGGTCCCATTCTGGCAACTACGAAATACTAGGAAACCCTAGTACTAGGCCCCTATAAACAGAGACCTAGTACACTTCAAAAGGTACAGTTTTCTGACTATTCTCAATACACACATACTCTGACATACTCTGACAACATGTACACTTACTCTTACGCCGGAGTCTAATCGTGGGGTCCGTCCCCACGGTAAGACTAACGGTTTACTTTCATTGTGCAGGCAACTATCCAAATCACTTGATTTAGTGCAAGATTCAACCCGTCCACGGCTTGTTGGCCCGACCCAACAAGCGATTCCAATCCAACTCAAACCCATAACACAAATTGTACTAACAAGTTGGCGCCATCCGTGGGACCCAAACGCAACTACGTTCCCTAAAATACTCACCATAAGTATACATTCTGGTCCTTCTCCTACCACGAACACGCCCGCCGTGCGGAACACAGCGGGAAAAGGAAAAGAAAAGTCACAAGAAAACCTAAATGAACCCGCATCCGATGCAGCTCTTAGAGAAGTTTGTGATAAGAACTACAATCAGTTGCTGCCAATCCTACCTGAGAAGATGCACCAAGAGAAAGTGCAACAAGAGAATCTAAAAGCAGTGAAAGCTCGTCTCAACTTTGAGGAGATCTCACAGTACCCCGAGTCGGGGGCACCAAGCAGAAGAAGAGAGGTCAGGAAAAGACTCGGACCAAAATATGTTCGCAGTATATCCAAAAGTCCAGAACCAAGACACAACCGATCTAGGTCACCAAGGAGGAAATATCCGAAAAGGGAAACGGTGTTTAGAAGGCTGGAAAAGGGTATATTCCACAGGTTGGGTGATAAAGAAAAGGGTATGTCCGCATACTCTGGTAGTTCAAGGCGTCAGTCATATCACAGCATCCGTGGAGACACCAAAAGCTATTATCAGAGCTCCCGATCACGAGGAACGGAGCCTGCTCCTAAGAGGCATCATGATAGGAAAACATACTCATGAAAGGGAGGAAGGATGTCAGAAAGTGAGGACAGTGCAGGAGGGTATTGGAAGTCGAAAACTAAGAAGAAAATGTCAAGTATGGGGGATGAGGACCTATCCCAACCATGGGTGTGCGAGGAGACTGATCCGTTCACGCCTCACATCCGCTATTTTGATCTACCAAAGTGGATCCGCATGCCTAGCCATGTCAAAACGTATGACAGAAGTGAAGATCCGGAAGATCATCTTAAGATTTTTTAGGCCGCAGCCAAGGTAGAACGGTGGGCAATGCCAACGTGGTGTCACACGTTCAACTCCACACTCACCGGAAATGCAAGGGTCTGGTTTGATGATCTCCCTCCGGAGTCCACAGATAGTTATAACGACCTGAAAGAAGCATTCTTGGCAAATTACCTGCAACAAAAGAAGTGTATCAAAGACCCCGTCGAAATTCATCACATAAAGCAGAGGGAAGGGGAGTCTATGGAAGATTTTGTACGAAGGTTCAAGATTGAGAGTAGGGATGTTAAAGGGGCACCGGAAGTCATGAGAATCTCAGGATTCATGCTTGGAATCACGAACCCTGAGCTGATCAAGCGTTTGCACGACAAAATTCCAGAATCCGTAGACGAAATATGGAAGATAACCACAACTTTCCTCAGAGGAGAAGTGGCAGCTGGCAATCAGGAACGGAAGAAGGCATTTCCACCATGGAAGCAGCAAGATGCCGGACATAGACAAAATTTCAAGAAAGGAGGCTTTAAGAATCAACAAAGGTCAAAAAAAAGGCAAGACAGATTTGCCCTCCTCTCGAAAACCCCAAAGGAAATTCTAGCTCTAGAAAAGGGGAAATTCAAAGCTCCGCCTCCGATGACGACTCCGGTCGAAAAACGAAATAGCAACAAATTTTGCGAATTCCATGGAGAGGTTAGACACAACACCGACGAATGCATGCACCTGAAAAGACAAATAGAAGAACTGCTAAAAAGCAGAAAGTTGTCGCATGTGATAAAGGAGATAAAGCAAAATGGTGGGAAAGATCAGCAGAAAGAAAATAAGAAAGGGGAAGCATCCAGCAAAGATAAAGCCTTGGCGATCCTAATGATACAGCCCTGGCAGAGGGTGGATAGGCAGAGGATCACCCAAAATTTTTCACCCAATCTGAAAATTTCATTTCCACCCATAGATGAGGAAGAAGGGGCCGAAGGGCCAATGATTATTGAAGCAGAAGTCGGAGGCCACTTCATACACCGCATGTATGTAGATGGAGGGTCAGCTTCAGAAATAATGTATGAACACTGCTTTAATAAGCTCCTTCCGGAAGTTAAAAACAAAATGGTTCCGGCCACCGCTCCCCTAATAGGGTTTAGCGGCGAAATAATATGGCCGCTGGGACAAATATCATTGCTTGTGAAAATTGGATATGAGGAACATTCAACTTCAGCTTTGATGAACTTTGTGGTTGTAAGATCGACATCTTCGTACAACGGAAATATTGGAAGGCCAGGAATCAGAAAGATACAAGCAGTCCCGGCAACTACCCACAGAATGCTGAAATTCCCTGTGGAAGGAGGAGTTCTCACGATAAGAAGTAGCAAAATCGTGACCATAGAATGCGCATCAATTGCGGGACCAACGGGAGAACCTCCTGCCATTGGTCAAGCAGTGGAAGAAAGAATAAAGGTGGCAATAAACCCAGAATATCCGGAACAGACGGTAATGATTGGATCCACACTTACGGAAGAAGGCCGAAGCAAGCTGTGTGATATGCTTAGACGTAATCTAGATATATTTGCATGGAAACCTACGGATATGATAGGTGTTCTGAGGCACAATGCGGAACATCGGTTAAACGTCTGGGAAGGTTGCCCTCCGATAAGGCAAAAGAAAAGGGGTCAGGCAGCAGACATAAACAAGGCAATCCAAGAAGAGGTTGGAAAGCTCGTCGATGCCGGAATAATGAAAGAAGTCCACTACCACAGCTGGTTATCCGATCCAGTCATGGTAAAGAAACACGATGGAAGCTGGAGGATGTGCGTCGATTTCAAATATTTGAACAAAGCATGCCTCAAAGACGGTTATCCGCTATCGGAAATTGATTGGAAGGTAGAATCTCTCTGTAGGTTTCCCTTTAAATGCTTCCTGGATGCATACAAAGGCTACCACCAGATCAAGACGGCAAAGGAGGATGAAGAAAAGATAGCATTCATCACAAGCCAAGGGATATACTGCTATTCCAAGATGCCGTTCGGTCTAAGAAATGCTAGAGCAACCTATCAACGCTTGGTGGATAAGGCATTCCATAAGCAAGTTGGTAGAAATCTGGAAGTGTATGTGGACGATTTGGTTATCAAAAGCCGTACTGAAGAAGAAATCACTAGGGATATTGAAGAAAACTTTAAAAAACTAAGAGAAATTAATATGAAGTTGAACCCAAAGAAATGTACCTTCGGAGTTGAAGAGGGGATGCTTTTAGGGTACAAGGTCAATATAAAAGGAATAAAGGTATGCCCAGATAAGGTAGACGCTGTTTTGAGCCTTTCGTCCCTAAAATGCTTGAAGGATGTGCAGAAGCTTAACAGAAAGCTGGCAAGTCTAAATAGGTTTCAAGCAAAGTCAGCAGAGAAGTCGCTACCATTTTTCAAAACCCTGAAAAAATGCACGAAGAAAAGTGATTTTTGCTGGACTGATGAAGCTGAATCCGTGTTCAAGCAGATGAAACAACACATAGTGGAGCTCCTCATGCTCATGGCACCGGAAGAAAATGAAGAACTCATTGTTTATCTGGCAGCAGCAAGAGAAAGTCTGAGACCCCCAAAATGCGGAATATAATCGGGTCGTGGGTCAAGGGGGTGCCACGTCATCATACAAGACTCTAGGATTACAAGTCACAACAAAACATGGAAAGTCATACATTACGGTGCTTGACAAAATATCAGAGTTATACGCGGGCCCACGATTTAAAGTACCATACATGACATAAGTTTAAACACGACTGACAACGACAAAGTTTTTAAGTCACACGACTTGACCAACAAGCACCATTTCTAAAACAACACATGAGCGCCCATCCGCTTGATATCCATCGAGCTTCCAACCTACAAAGTTAGGCCTTATTACGTGAGACTGAAACCTTAACTCATGAGCCCCTAATGTAAGGTATTCTGCAACTACCTCAAGTATCTCAAATGTAAATGTGTCGCAGGTAAAAGTGCGAAAGTTTTGAAAAGTGTTTGGAATAACGGTTAAAAACATTGGAAAACGTTGTATGAGCGTACGGGTCATGTCGAAATTTCGTAAAAAGTTTAAACTTAAAATTTTTACCTAAAAATATGATTTTAATTTTAAATAATAAATATTATTTAATTATTTTATTTATTTTATAAATTCACTAAAAGACAAAAAATATATTTTTTCTCAAAACTTCACAAAAATATTTATTATGAGTAAACGTTCTATTTTCAACCCTATTATGATTATTTTCACGATGACTGAGGTCACCGAATGGACTTATCGAGATATATTTATAATTATTAATTATAAATATTTTACATCTATTACTATCTATTTACGTAATAGTATAAGTAAGTATTATTGAGTAATGAGATTGATATGATTGTTGGGATATGTCGTCAACCTTAATAATTTCTCATGAAGAATCTCGTCCTCTATTTGAAGAATATCATTGTCATTTTCTCCTTCTTCTTCATCAAAATCGTCTTCATCAATTCCCGGTAAAATTGGATTAATAAAATCGAGTTCAGCGGCGAACTCCTCGAGAAGAAAATCAATCTTAGGAGATGTGATCAAAATATCTCGACTAAGCTAAGAGTTAATAAGTCCAAATTCAGCATCAAAATGATCATTATCACAAGACATCATATCACAAATATCTTCGGAAATACCCTTAAACTCACTTGGGATTGGGATAAGGTTCTCAACACTAGACTTTTCTGTTTCCGTAATAGTGTTAAGATGATTGTCCCCTATACTAAGAGAGTTATCGGGCTCCTCGATCGGTAAGTCTGGTGTGATTTATTTAGGCTTTCTATATATAATAGTATACTCATCATCATCATCATTATAAAAGGTCAGATGATTCCAACTTGGACTATTAATAAATTCAGATAGTTCCTCATTAATATTTCGCACATCTTCAAGGAGTTTACTCATCAATTCTTGGATATCTTCTTGTTGATATTGCTTGTCCGTAAAAGCATGCTTAATTTTGGAAAATCTCTCCCAAGCTACCAATAAAACATTTGGTATTTCTCCAAAAGGTATATGACTAAACTTCCTTAGGAAGGTTTGAATGTCTTTCATTAAGTTTTCTCTATCTTGCAACACTTTCACATCGTCAATCATAGAAAAATTCCCATATGGAGTAAAACTTTTAGCTGCATGCTCCTCCTGCTCTACCTGTTTTGGTTGAATTCCCTTAAGAATTTACAAATCTTTCATAAGCTTAAGTAGCAATTCTTGCATAACTTCAGGTTGATTCTGCTCTTCTTCCATAGCTTGCTTAATTTTAAGAAATCTCTCCTCAGCTAGCAATAAAGCCATGCACTTTTCGTCAGGAGGTATATGATCATACTCCTTTAAAAAGGCTTGAATAGTTTCCATTAAGTTTTCTCTAGCTTGCAATATTTCCGTATCCGTTGTTTGAGGAGGATGATAAATTTCAGGAAACTGTGGGGGTTGATATTGGTCAAAACCAGAATAAATCGGATTATAACAAAAATTAGGGTTATAATTTTTGTTCATCGGTTGACACTGAAAATTTTCATGAAGCACCCCGCAATTTTCACAAGGAAATTGTTGTGGCTGACTCGGAAAATAATGTAGAGGTTGGTTAAATCCAAAGTCTTGATTGTAACAGGGACCCTGATCAAAGACGGGTGTGTTCCCTGTTTGACAATCGAAACCCGGATGAGAGTTTCCTCCACAAAATTCACACAAGTATGTCTCGTATTGGTATTGTGGAGGTTGGTTGAAGAAGTTCGGTGTTTCATTATAAGAATAAGGATTTGGGTCATAGACAAACTCATCTCCAGATCCTACACTGCTACAGCTCAGACAGTTTCCACCATTAAACAGACCTCCACCATACGAGCAACCAAAATGGTTATACGAAGATATGTCGAAGAATTAAACGGATAAGAGGATAAAGAAGATAAGAATTAAATGTAATAAGAGGATAAAGAAGAATATTTTTAGATTTTTTTAAATATATGAGAAAAGAAATTAAAATAAGAGAAAAAAAAATATTTTTGGTAACCGAAAATCAAACGTGCATGGTAGCTCTCTAAATTACTTACAGTAAGCGGGAAGGAGTTTGGTAACGCGCGGCGCTATTAGAATAACCATTTCCTTTTGGGTGATGTGGATCAAACCAGCCTTAAACTTCCCTTAATATAGCACTGTAATCTAAAGGTGAAGCCGTTAAACAATCGGATTAACAAATGGTTATTTTTATATTAAAAATAAAAGAAAATAGAAGTGTAAAATATTTTTGTATTTTTTATGGTTTTATTAAGAAAATATTCACAAATGAAAACAATACTTTTTTTTCACCCCCCACGAGGAAGTTCTTCAAAAACTAATCTATCGAACGGAAACACGATAATTCTCTGTAACAACTTCCCGGCAACGGGCGCCAAAAAAAAAATTTGATCCACTCTGAATACGCTATACGTAAATATATAATATAAGGTGTTAACAATAAGATTTCACTAATAAAAGACGATCCGGAGGTCGGGGAGGATAGAAATGAAAGTAAGCCATTTTATTAGAGAGAGAAAGGAAAGTGTGTGTGTGTTTTCTAGAGAGAGAAACAAAACATTCTTATATGACAAATGTTATCCTTACCCCTCAATGAAATATGGTGGGGTATTTATAGTCCCAGTGGTGACACTAACTATTGTAATAGTCATATTAGTCCCTTGGTGTCACATATAACTAAACTATTGTAATTCCAGATATGTCACCATATTTTAAGGCTAACAATCTTCCCCTAATATGTGGGGCCATATGGAATTACTTACAATGTTCCTATTAGGTACAAATGCAACACAAATAAAGTCTTCTATAGCGCTTCCAAAGCTGAAGATGTCTTTCGAGTTCTCCTTATCTTGAAACTTGTACTCCAGCTTAGATCTTCAGTGTCTTTACTTGTACAGGAACCATTGTAGTATGCATGAACTGGATTAACTTCCCCCAATTTCTTGGCAACATGTCTTGAAAAGCTTTTTTCATAGGACTCCTTATTTGGCGGAAAGTTTCTAAATTCATGCTTCCCCTAATACCTAACATCCCTATCTTAAGCAGATTTTGAAACTTTGTTGTAGCTTGAACAATTTCTACTTGTCATTGACCGATTAAGAACAAGAAATTAAGAAATTAATGTCGAATCTAAAATTCATTCATTCAATTAAGGAACAAAGAATATTAAGATTGGGATGATGAGAAGTAATGTAGAGGAGAGAAAGTAGAGAGAGAGTGAGAGAATTGGGAAGTTTACTTGCAAATATGAAAGTTACAAATGACCAACCCCCCTCACTTTCCTTGAGGAGGTGTATATGTATCAAAACTAAAAGGCTTTCATGCCTTTAGTAATTCTACGAGCCGGGCTCAGGATTACTTGGGCTTTCGCCCGATACATGTGATTGGTTAGCTTACATTTAAGAGCTCGTTTACCCGTCTAGCCTATTACAACGTATATTTAATTAATGACTGAGACCTAATATAATAAATGAATGAACTTCCTTGTTCGACTCGCTAACAATCTCCCCCGAAATGAGTTCATTGTGACACTCCTTCGTGAGATCAATGAGATTACTTTTGTCGTTAAGCTCTTGTCTTTGTCTTGGTCTTTATCTTGTTGTAGGCTTGTTCCTTCATGCATTGTGATCTTTGATCTTTAGCCTTTGCCATTGTCTTTTGACTTTGTCTTTTTGTCCGAGATCTTTAAATCTTTATCCTTCCGTCTTGATTGTTTTTTCTGCCTTGAGATTTTGTATATTGACCAACATGCTCATACTTTGCATCATCTTGAAAGCTTGCTAACAATCTCCCTTGATAGACTTGATATCTTTGAAGGAAGATCTTGTATATAAGAGTTTGTGCATAAGTCTTTGTCTTTAATTCTTGAGCTTTCATGATTCTTGAATCTTGGGATGCTATATTGTAATGTCTTTTGTCAAGTTTTTTTTTTGAGCATGAGCATGTGGTAATGAATCCGACTTCAGCTGGAATAAGGCATCACCATCTCCATCTTTATGTATCCTAAAATAAAACAGTTAGCAATAAAGCGTGTGGACAAATATGGCTTTGTCATTCGTCCAGATTTTGTTAGATTAACCTTCGATTCCGTGAGGACCATTTTACAATATAAATATTGTACCTGTGATCAGGTAGATTCAATTTAGGAAGAATCTCCTTGACAGGGTTTCCAGCTCAAAGCGTAGGATCTTTAACATAAATGTATTAGATTTACCATGCTTGCTAGTTCTCATTACCAGAACGTCTCAAAGCAGACAACACGGTAAGAGTGAATCAGATAGTTACTATATATCTGATTAAGCCGTCAATTCATTTCCAAGAACAAGTTTTATTCACATTGAATCGCACCATCGTTTCTTTCTAGTTGACACAAGTTTGATTCATATAGAATCCGCACATTCAAGGTCACCTACCAAGAGCTTGTTTGATGTTGGCTCAAGCAGGATTTCCATCTTCACTGTGAATACTTTAAAGTATCACTCGGATGTTCTGGCAAAATCACAAGGATTTGCGTAGGACTCTTGTTAAAGCTTGTGAAATTAATTGGTGTTCATAACAAGTGATAGTAATGAATGTGTCCCTTAATGAGATTTATTTATAGATTCTCTTGCTCTAGACTCGATTAGTGCATTTTGGTTTTAGTAATCGGAGGCTGGAGCAGACTGCCACCTATTCAATATCAACTAACTCAGAGTGAGAAAGTCAATAGAAGTCGTGTGTATCTCCGTGATAAATGAGACAAGTTTCTGTTAAGAGAAACCCGAATGGCTGGGAAGGGTTGTGCATTGCATCACTGGGTCCATGATGTCGTCTTCAATATCAACAATCAACATTGTGATTCTGACAGCATATGTATTGACCCGGTTTCTGCCTAAGTTATGTGGAGGGCTACTTTCTTTAGACCCTTTATCCATACATTTCTTTTTAATTCTTCAACCCCTTCAATGCTTACCAAGACGTCATTACTAACACCTTGTTGTAATTGTTCCAGTGTTAGCTCAATCTTAGTCGGCATTCTTCCCTTATACACATTCATCTCCAATCATACCTAAGGACTGCTATTTCTAACTATGGAGTGTCCTTGGGTAGATCCCTCCGGTTCTGGTTGGAATCATAGGACATAAACATACCTTACCACCTTATGACTTTTTCAAGATTCATTTCCGTCATGAAATAAGATGTTGTTAGGGTATGAGATCATAATCATAAAACCTTTTTCAAAGGAGTATCAAGCACTTGAGTCGATAAGTCACTTTTTTTTTTCAAGATCACATTTTAAATACATTTCTCCCCTTATTTTAAATACTGAATCACTTAGTTTTTTGAAATACTTTGTGATTAAAATTTGTCTTGAAATACCATGGGGAAAACTTTTTACTTAGCATGAATTACATGGAACATTAACTTGCTCCCCCTTGATTTTACATATGTTTGACACCAAAAACAATGATACCAAGTTGTAAAATGAATATAAAAGTGAGGGTTAGCATTGTTGAGCACATAATTTTGAAAGATTATGAATTTTGTCATTGAAGAATCTTGTAAAATGGTGGCTCAAAAACCAACCCTTAATGTTTTATTTTTCTTTATAACAATTTCTATCTATTTAATAGTCATTATTATTCTGTAGATGTTATTAAGACCTTTTATAATGTGTTGAATACATAAGAATTGTCATGTTATGTTGTATCCAATATCATTAAATACATTATTTTTCAGGAAAAAAACTCCCCCTCAAATTGACTCATTTAAATGACACCAAATGTAGAATAATTATTTGTTAACAAACATTATGAGGGTTGGAGTATTGAACACACAATTTTGAAAGATTTTGAATTGTCATTGAGAAATTCTTGAAAAATTGTGTTTAACTTTTTGAAAAACCAAATGTTAGAAGACTTCTCTTCTAACGCTAAGGATAGTGCTCTATGCGTAAAACTCTCCTTGTTGTTCGAGGTTTTTAGTGCAATCTGAGAGTGATTACAAGTCATCAAGGAAAAATAGAAATGACATGTTTTGAAAACATTTGAAACTCCTGTTCGAACTTCATTTACACACCCGTGTCGATGTTAATCAACATTTCTAGGTATGTAAATGTTATCAATTCCAAGAGACATGTCGAGAAGAATCTTTTTTTTTGAAATTTTTGATTTTTTTGATTTTGTATTTTCTTTTTGAAATTTTATATTTTTGTATTTGGTTTTATAAAAAATATTTACATGTTGACCTCAGCATTGTTATGTGATGGTTGAAAATAGTAATTCCAAATCTTGTCTTGATTGTAGCTGTCTTGTGCTACTGGTGAACACTTTTTGGAACCAGCTTTAAATTGGCAGTTCATTGCTGTGGTCGTTGAATTCCGGTGGTTCTGAACTGTTATGATCAGTAGTCATAGATTATTTCATCAGATGAAAATTCCTTGAAAGCCCTGTTTCTCAGATTATTCAGTCTTTGCAGCAAACCAAACTCGGAGTCCTTCCTTTATGGATTTAATGATGTACCTGCATGTATGTTAGGTGTACCGGCACTGAATCATGAGTTTTTTGATTTTTTATGGTGTGATATCGTCATTTAAACCATTTGAGGGTTCACTGTCAACCTTAGTTGTGCTAGAGGTGAATATCTTTCCAGTAGGAACCCATCTAAGACCAACTGTCTTGAAAATTTTACCCATCGGTTTCACATTATAGACAAGATCTAGGAGTCATTGTTTTCTCATGCACAACGGAAGTCTTTTTGATTGAAATCCTATGTCCTTTTGGGATCTGTCTTTTTGGTTTCTTTATAAAACTTGTTTGATCTACGGGTATGTATCTTTTTGTTGTCTTATTGGATGAAACCTTAGCACGTGAGTTGACTTCATTCAGGAATTTTGTTACACAAGAATCATGATTGGCATTAAAGACACATTTCTGACATGTTGAGCAAACAAAATGTTTGGAGTCAGAAAAACTTCTAGAATTCCTAGAGTGTTCTGCTATGGGCACAGTCTTTGTCATGACGCAACTACTCTTAGATGCAGGCCAATTCTTAGACTTTTGGTTATTGATCCTAGGTTTTGGTTTGCTACCATTAGTTATGCTTTGTGATCTAGCAGAAGGCATCACACTAGGTTCTGATTCATATACTTTTGTGTCTTTTTCTTTAGCTTCTCTAGGTAGTGTTTATGAAACCACCATTGTCATTTGAGTTATTACCTAGATGAGCCAGGTGCAATCATGTGATGAGGTTTTGCAATAGCAGATTCTCTTTCCTTAGGCAAATAATGTGTAGTGACTGGTTTTGACAAATCGTTATTGACATCAACTTGGGAGGCAAACCGTTGCTTTGAAAATCTAGGTCGTTCAGACTTAAATGCAGTCGGTTGTCTAATAACTGATTGTTTTCTACGTGGTTGTAAAGCCGGTTTCCCCCTTAAGATTGAGATTTGCAAAACTTGTAATCCACACTATCTTTAGTTAACTTACTTAACTCATTTTTTATGCTTCAATTGCAAATCTCTTTCCTAAAGTTGAGCTTTATAGTCATCTTTTTTGCAATCAAAGAATGTTGTGTGGTCTATGTTTTAGCTCTCGTTGTTCTATGTAGGATCATACAGTTCTTTGAATGCATTTTTAAAGTCTCATTTTCTTAAGTAACTAGCCACTTTTTGTTCCAGTTTGATGTTCTTGTTTCAATTCTCTATGTCATGGTTAACCTTGGCTTCATTTTCTTTTTACTTTCAAAACTTGACCATTGGTGTTGCTTTTCTTTTAAGCCTTCTGGATTTTGATATGTAAGTGCAGATTTTAAACACATATGTGCTTCTCCCATTCTTTAAAATCTTTTTTGTGAAATTGGGCAAGGTCTTTTTGAGACAATCATTTTTAATTCGAGGGATTGATTTGTGTGTTCAGTTGTAACTGGTTCTCATTTACATTAGCAGGCACTTAAGGACATGTGTCATGACATTGTTTAGCATTTGGTCAAACCTCTCTTCAATTAGTGAATTCAGGTGTCAGTTATGCTGTTGTCTCAATAGCAAAGATGTTGATTTCAGCAGTTGTTTGTACCTCAGCCTTTCGCACTTCATCATATTTGGGTCTGATATCTACATATCAGCATGTGCATCATTCCCGAATCTGCTGCTTGTATCTTGTCTTTAATGTTGTCCCATGCTTTTCTGTATCAATCTAAGCTAGCATCTATGCTGTACTTCGAAGCAAACATATCTCTGTTGTATGCATTTGTCTTTTCATTCCCTAGATGTCTTACTCTCTTTTATGCAGTGCTCTTTCATCTATCGGACTTTTCACTTATTCATGTGTTGGATCAGTGTTTCACGAATTCTGGGGTACATCTCGAGTTGTGTGTAGTTTTTTAATGTAGTTGGTGTCATTACAACATATTCATCATCCATATACATCTGTGACTTGATGAACATCTGAAACTTTGTTGTAGCTTGAACAATCTTCTACTTGTCATTGACGTGCATAACGGAATTTTGTAGAAGTCAAACCACACCAAACGACCACTACTTCTTGTCATGTAGGGCTGGTTTTTTGGGTTTTGTTTGGGGGATATTTGTTCGGGGGTACATGCAAGAAATCATCAACAATTATTCTCATGTATGGAAAATACTTCATAAACCATACTAAGTAAAGTAGTCTACACTACTTCCCCCTGGGAAGTTGACATGGTAACATCAAAGTTAACTAAGTCTCGGATGTACACATTTCCCCCATGATGGTTGCGAAACTTCTCGAAGCATCATTGTCGTGTAGCCATTTATACTCGAGAAGTTTTTGTCTTAAGCACAAAATCTTTGAAAATCCAAACAAAGGATTTCCCTCTTGTCTTCGGAAACCGTAGAGGAGATGAAGCAAGAAGCAAGAAAACTTGGTATAATTAAGGTCTTGTATATGAATGTTGTTGAAGAACTTTGAAAATTGTACTTAGACTGTGAAGTACCATTGTCTTGGAATCCCGTGAGAATTGCTTATTACATCTCAACCTTTAAACTCTCTGGCTAACTTACCAACCTCGTATTCTATCAACTATTGTTGTGATCACTTGGTGAAGTAAACTCGATATACCAAACTGAAAAGAAAGTAAAATCCCCCAAATTTGTTACTTAAGCTTCCACTGTTGTTGATTGAGAACGATTGCAAGATTAAATCTATAAGTTACTCTATTATCACAACCAGAGAACAGTATAAGATGTACAATCACTCTTGAAATTATCCACATCGTCTTCTGCGTGTGACACTGAGTACTACAATGTAACTCCTTTAAGTGATAGTTAACCAGGTCTGCAACCAACCACCCCTGACTTCTGGTAACTAGATAATTCAAGTCTTAATCATAAGTTGTATACGTTCAAGCAAGTCATCAATTGATAGATTGGGTTTAAAGAGAAGGGGTAGCAAATAGAATAAAGTCTCGATGATGAAATAAGTAGAAGCCTTCGTGAAACTCACTTCAATCTCAAATAAGGGATACCAAATCAACTTCGTAATCACTTGACATCGTAGTCCGGATTTTAGCCGTTTGTCGTTTTAGTGAATCCTTAGGATTGTTTGGCATGAAGTGTGTGTTTGCTTTGGTGCTTTATGATTGATTGGACTTGATGATCATATTCCCAATTCAGGTCCATGCCCAAAGTCGGTCACATGCCCCACCTGATGCGCGGATCGATAAATTTTTTTCAGGAAATTAGGTTTTCAAAACATAAAATTTCCTTAAACATTGTCATGTTTCGCTTGGCACATTTCAACATATTTCGCTTGAGAAACAGACCTGCATATTTCGCTTGAAATCTACACATTTCGCTTGGTTTAAGGAAATTACACATTTCGCTTGGTTTAAGAAACATGTTTCGCTTGAGAAAAAATTGCACATTTTGCTTGACAGGAAATTGCACATTTCGCTTGAACTCTTCCAACATGTTTCGCTTGAAGAAATTTTGCATATTTCGCTCGGAATGTGACTTGACCTGCATATTTCGCTTAATAATACATATTTCGCTCCAAAATACATATTTTGCTCCAAAAACTATTTCTAGCCTCCAATTCAAAACACATTTCGCTCTCTTCAAAAATGTTTCGCTGTCTTCAAAACACATTTCGCTTCCTTCAAACATGTTTCGCTGTCTTCAAAAATTCTTCAAAAACCTAGATTTTTTTTTATCCAAAACGTGTTTTGATACCCAAATAAGTTGCTATTACATATAAGACTAACAAAAGTACAAGTTGATCGTCGTAAAACACACGTTTTAGATCAAAAAGTAAGCGAAAAAGGGTGCGTTTGGTTTGAGTTTCTTACCAAAAAAAACCACGAACACCTCTGATTCAGTAAACAACGATCACGATATGCTCCTAGGCTCTTACGCCAATTGTTAGCAATAAGATTTCACTAACAAAAGACGATCCGGAGGTCGAGGAGGATAGAAATGAAAGTAAGCCATTTTATCAGAGAGAGAAAGGAAAGAGTGTGTGTGTTTTCTAGAGAGAGAAACAACACACACTTATGAGACAAATGTTTATCCTTACCCCTCCATGGAAGTATGGACAGGGTATTTATAGTCTTAATGACACCTAACTATTGTAACTTGTCATTATTAGTCCCTATGTGTCACACTATAACTAAACTATTATAATTCCAGATATGTCACCATATTTTAAGGCTAACATAAGGATATAAGGATAGGTCAATAATAGTATAGTAAGTATCTTCCGTCGGGTTCGAGAAACAAACTTTAAACCAAAGTTGTCTCAAAAACCTCCCGGGTCGTTTTTCCTCAGCGAAGCCTGAATTGAAAATTGGTTAAGCCCGTGAAGCAGCGTTTTGATCGGTTTCAAGATATTTGAATTGGTTTCTATAACTACTAATAAAAACAAATAAAACATGTAAAGGAAATTTAACGACTAAGCAATTAAACACGAAAACGTAAACAGAAATTAAAAACGCGACAACTAAAACCTAAATTAAACCTAGAATGATTTTTTTAAAAACTTTTTCTAATCCTAGTTTACTAACTACTAAGTAAAAGCTAAGGAAATCCTAAAACGAGAACACTTAAAGTTGAAAAATGAAGGAGGAAAACCGAGAGCTGGGAAATCAATCCGTTCTTTAAAAAGTGAAATTCCAAACTATTGACCTTCGAATGAAAATTTAAATCCTAAGCCTAAAATATAATAAAAGAAAATTTTATAAAAAAGAATTTTATTTTTTGATTATTTTTCTATTTTTTATGAATTTTTAAAGTTTTTAATAAAAATAAATGATTAAAAATACTAAACGTTGAATTAAAAATCTAAGAAAATTTCTAAAAGTAGATTAAGCTACAAGGAATGCAGGAAAAATACTAACTACGAGAATGCTTAAATGAATAAGCTCAGAAAAAGTATTAAGACGCGGAAGTGCTTATTTATAAAATGAAGCTTTAAAAAGGTGTTGTTAAAAAAGTAAAAAGAGTGCACTCTTAGGCCGTGTTAAAGGTCTCAAGGGAGCAGTGTGAGAGTGTGTGTGGTGTTTGTAGGTTTTTTAAAAGGTGAGGGGGTAGAGGTAGAATGTTCGAGCTTGCTCACCTCTGACTTCCTCTCTTCCCTTTTTTTTAAAAACTTTAAAAAACAAAGTTGTAAAACAGCTTATAATAAGTTACTTTTGTGAAAACAACTTTTTTGAAAGTCAAAAATAAGCTGGAAAACATATTGTAAAATAAGCAGATATGACTTATACTATTTTTAGCATTTAGCTTGAACTAATGAAACTAGGAAACTATAATAAGCTCTAATTTAACAAAATAAGCTATATTTTCCTACAACTAACCTAAACTAAAATTAAGCAAGAACTGATAAGCCATAAGCTGAAAAACAGATTAAGCACTTTTTTGAAAACTAGTTACCAAAAGAAACAAACAACTAACTTTAGGCTTAATTTTAAGCCCTCAAATGGAACCTTAAGAATTTGAGACTTATATTTCTAGAAAGCTTATCCAAGAGACTACTTAAATCAGCTTTTGAAACATAGTTTGAAAATCAAGGGAACAAGGAAAAAGCTTATTGAAAACTGCTTAAAGACTCAGTGTGTTTTGAGTATATTTTTACAAAAGACAAATAGCTAATTTTAAAATAAAAACAAATGACAAGATGAACTTTTAAAAGCAAAATAAGCTGAAACAAAATGAGAATGACCTAAAATCTACTAGAAAACTAAATATCAAAACCTAATAACTACTCTAACCATTTGATAATTGAACTAGAAAATGGCTGTTTGCCTATTTATGATTGTTGATGCAGTTTGCACTTAAGTTGACCAAAACATAAAACTAACAAATGGAGGCTCAAGGACTAGGCTTCTACCACTTTAATCAAGCAAAACAAGAACAATAACAATCACTAGAACAGATTTGTGCTAAAAATGCATAATAGACAGAATTTAGGCTAACATATTCTAAAAGCTACTAACTAACTTTGATTAAAACTGATTATAATTAACACAGACTTTAAAACTTGGATTCATAAACTCAATAATGAAGTTTAAGATTGATTTTAATTTAAAAGACCAAAACGCTATGGACAGGTACTAACTTTAGTTAGTACTTGCCATAAGGCCAAACACCCCTTTAAATAACTTTATTCCCATTTTTAACTTATGAAATTGAAAGTTAAGGTACAAAATGTAATTACCAGATATTAATAAGCTTTTATTAGACCTAAAGAACAGATTTAAGCAGCTAAATAAGCAAAACTAATAAGCTAACTATCTATGCTAATATTTTGAAAATTTTAAACTAATTTGTAACAAAAATATGAAAACTAAGCTTTTAACTAACAAGTGAACAAAATAAGAAATAAATGACAATAATAGGCAATAATAAGCTAATCTAAGCAATATTAATCAGACAATAAGCAATAATAAGCTGAAATGCAAAGTAATGCTTAAAAAGTAAAATAGAGAACTCACAAATGCCTTTGCGCAAACAAGGCTTTAGAATGCTCTTATGAGCTAATCAATAAGCTCTAGCTTATCCTAGGATAAACTGGTGTAGTCTTGGAAGCCCATCCAAATTTGGCTTCACTTCCTTATTTATGCTGAGGTAAATTTAGGGAGTGGAATTTGTTGATTAATCAAACTCAGTTAAGCTTTTGTTAGCTTAACTGAGTGTAAACGAACTAGAGTAGCTTAAGAGAGCTTATGAGCTTATATCTAACATATTAAGAACATGATTTCTTGATAATGAAACATAATTTAAAGAACAATTTAATATGAAAACAGAATTTTATTAACTTCAAAAGAGATTACACTACTTTTAAAGGAAATTACATTGAGAAAACAATAATAAGCTAAAAATAAGCTACTAGACTAAATTAAGCTTATCCTAAATCTAATCCTACTCCTAGATATCTCCTGTGAGTGAGTGAAGCTTCGTATCACAAATATATTAAACTAATTAGAGAAAGTTCTAGGTCTGTTCACACGCTCCCTTGGCTTTTGATCTTGTCCCTTCAAATCTTCTAATCATTGGATGCTCAATTATGACCGTTAGATTAGAATGTGAGCACACAGATTGCCAAGATGGCAATCCTTATGTCAGAGAGCTTTGTGTTTCTTTTGGCTATGTTTTAGTGTAAAATTCCATCAAGAAGTGTGTTAGTTTGTAGCCCGCGTGTCATTCCTATGAGTTGTATTGACAAATCAAACGCTTTGATGACGTTTCTTTTTGCTAAGTCATTGCTTGGTACTTGGTATCCTCTGGCCATGTCAATTGAAAAGGAATTTGGTTTTTACCCTTTGATTTTGCTACGAGGTAAAGTTGGGCACGATGATGAACAGTAAATTTAATTCCCGCGCCCTTTTTCTTTATACGATTTATTTGACTGAGGGTTAAGGGGGGTTGAATTGGGCTTTTAGATTTGGGCCATGGTATATTGTTTTGGGCTCGGTTAAGGTTAAAAGGTTATATGATTTTAGGAGATAACGACCGTTAGTCTTTTATAATAATAGAACTAACGGTGTTATGTATTTAAGGATTTATGGTGCAAATGTTTTAACATTAAGGGCTCATTTGGGATTTTGAGGGTTTTGTCTTTTTGTGGGTTGACCAAGGTTGACCATTTGACTTTTGTTGACCAAAGCTTGATAATTCCCGACTCTTGTGTACTTTATCCGTTCTCGTGTTCGTTTTTGCCCTGTTTTGGCTCTTTTCTTGTGATATTTGCAATATCCGTCCCTACACATCACAAATAACAAAACAAGCAATATACAAGCATAATTTGCACAATTTGATCATTTAAGGTCATTTTTAGTATAAAATGGATATGTGATTTCTCACATATCAGGTACTATTTATAGATGGGTCATCCTGCGCAGATGGTTCTGGTGCGGGACTGATACTCACAAGTCCGGAAGGAATGGAATTCACTTATGCTCTAAGATTTGGGTTTGAAGCAACCAATAATGAAGCTGAGTATGAAGCATTAATTGCGGGTCTGAGAATAGCAGGACAAATGGGAATCAAAAACCTCAAGGCAAATGTAGATTCACGGTTGGTGGCTAACCAAGTCAACGGAACTTACATTGCGAAGGAAGCAGATATGGTCCGATACTTGGAAAAAGTAAAGACTCTCACCAATGGCTTCCGAATGTTCACAATCAAACATGTCCCAAGAAGCGAAAATAAAAAGGCTGACGCATTAAGAAAGATATCATTCACCAGCTTCACACACTTAAACAAACAAGTATTGGTTGAAGAACTTAAGGAAAAGTCAATAAATGAGGTGGAAGTGCTAGCGATAGTAGAATAAGAAGGGGAAACATGGATGACCCCAATTCACGACTACATCACAGGAGGTATCTTACCAGCAGAGGCGGACAGGGCAAGGGCAGTCAAACGCAAGTCACAGCGGTACTCCGTAATAAATGGAATTATTTACAAGAAATCTTTCCTTGGTCCATGGCTAAGATGTGTCGGACCGCTCCAGGCAAACTATGTCCTTAGGGAAATACATGAGGGATCCTGCAGCATGCACACAGGCACAAGATCCGTGGTATCTAAAGCTTTACAAATTGGATACTACTGGCCTACTATGCATAAAGACGCAAGGGCATTAATATGGGCATGCAAAGACTGCCAGGAAAACCGACCGATCCCAAGAAATCCGCAACAAAAGTTGAATCCAATCACATCTCCATGGCCATTCTACAAGTGGGGAATTGACATTGTTGGGCCTTTCCTGGAAGGTCCTGGTAAATTTAAGTTCTTGATAGTAGCCATCGACTACTTTACTAAATGGATTGAAGCAAAACCGGTCGCAACTATAACTGGTAACCAAGTTAAGAAATTTGTTTGGGATAACATATTTTGCAGATTTGGACTCCCTGGAGAAATAATCTTAGACAATGGAAAGCAATTCCGAGACAATCCATTTAAATATTGGTGTGAAAAGTTGTGCATCCGCCAACGGTTCGCTTTCGTGAAACATCCACAGACAAATGGTTTAGTATAAAGGGCCAACCGAAGCTTAGGAGAAGGGATTAAAGCAAGACTAGAAGCAAGGAGCAAAGATTGGATGGAAGAGATCTCTCACGTTCTATGGGCACACCGTACCATGATGATCAAGTCAAGCAATGGAGACACTCCTTTCTCGTTGACATACGGAACGGAGGCAGTTATTCCAGCAGAAACTGGGATGCCAACACTAAGAACAGCTGAGGTTGATGTGGTAAGAAATGATGAAGCCCTGGAAGTCAATTTGGACTTGCTAGAAGAAAGAAGAGAGTAGGCCGCAATCAGAGAAGCAAAGAGAAAAAGAAAAATGGAGAAATACTACAACGCGAAGGTCCGCAGCACAAGCTTTAAACTTGGAGATCTAGTATACCGAAACAATGATGCAAGCCACGCGGAACAGGTAGGAAAGCTAGGGCCCAAATGGGAAGGACCATATGAAGTGACAGAAGCAATAGGAAAAGGGGCTTATAAGCTAAGAGGCCGTGACGGCAAACAACTCCCGCGAACATGGAACATCCGCAACCTCAAGAAATGTTATGTTTATAGAACGTAAGCATATCACTCACATGGACTCCGCTGTGAAAAGAATTGAAATTCAATTTACTTTATCTTTTGTAATGTTTTTTTAATATTTAATGAAAAGTAAAGACTAGCTACCTTCACAAGTTTTATCTTATAAATTTTCTCTTTTTTACTTTGCAAAGTTATTTATATATGTGAATAAGACGCGCACGCATTAAGGGCATGACCCAATGAATGTTATTTTGCATAACAAGAGGATGAGTAACCTAACAATTAACTCAAAGTACGTAAGAGGTATTGCAAACCCAGTACTGGGAGAATAACCCACAAGATATTCAAGCAAGACTATCCTATTAAACATGTCTACTACGATATAAAAGATAGCAATAATAACATTTGTATAACGGAAGTGTTAAAAGTGTTACAAAATTTGTTTAAGTACAAGACACCGCTACAAAAGGCCACAAACGGCCGCGACATATAATACTAACTAAGAAGCACCATCACGGGCTCAACTAAGGGAAGCACCGCCACGGGCTCAACCAAACAAGGGAAGCACCGTCACGGGCTCAACCAAACAAGGGAAGCACCATCACGGGCTCAACCAACCAAGGGAAGCACCGCAACGGGCTCAAACCAAGTAAGGGAAGCACCGTAACGGGCTCAAACCAAGTAAGGGAAGCACCGTAAAAAGCCTAACCAGAATGAAAAAACATAGTTACAAGATTAAGGAGTAGTATCTAATTCCTCCTTCTCAAAATCAGGCTCAACGACAGCGGCAATACTCCCTTCGCCCTTAGCTTCATCTTTATCCTCAACATTTAGTTGCACATTTCCCTCGTTACCCGCATCCGTTGTAATATAATCATCTACACCGATGGACATAATAGTACTTGTAGAAGCAAACGTAGTAGACAAAGCGGTGGTAGTAGCAGTAGCAGTCGGCAACACATCAGAAGTGCCAACGGCATCTGTTAAACTTTGAATAGACAAAGGCTTAGCTAAGGAAGGGTACACACCAGCAAGTGCGGATCGATGCTCCGCAATATTTTCCTGATCCGCTTAACCCTGTTATGAGACGTACTTAAAGCAAATGAAAGAGAAGTCGAACCAAGGACCACTTGATCTTCAGTACGGTGAATGGGAACCATAAGTTGGTCCTCGTCAAGCTGCAAGTCACTCATTCCAGGAGCATCAGTAAGCGGACTCTCCAAACGGAGTAGGCTCATAATAGCTTCAACACTTGCGTCCTTATGAGACTTCAGTTCAGCAAGCAGAGCGAAGTACACAGAACGGAGCTCTTGCAAAGCAGCTCTATAATCCTCTTCCGCGGAAGGACTATAAGCGACAAGGTCCTCTAGCTTCCTACCATGCATCCCATGCTCAATACCAGCTGCAAGACCATCTTGCATCCCCTTCTTAATAGCTCGACTAATGGCCGCTTGGTATGCGTTTAATTACACATACCTTTCACCATTAAAATCGGACTTAAATGACCCAAAACGTACCAAAAATACATTGTATTTGTATGTTTTCACTTATATTGTGCAGGAAACGGATATCCGACAAAAGGACAAAAAACAAAGCCAAAAATGACAAAACCAAGCACGGAATGGAAAAGCGTGAAAAGACAAAGTCAAATCGAAGCCAAAGACCAAAAAGTCCAAGTCAACCCCGACAAAAGTCAAAGTCAAAGATGAAGCCGTAATCGAAGAAATGATAAATGGGCCCACCCGAACCCATCTAATGGGCCAGATCAACCCATTTATACATTATGAAGACCAAAGGCCCAATACCCTTTGATATATATACTCGGGCCTAAAACCAAATCCAAGCCCAATACTTTTTTTTCCAATTAGTAGAGCCCAAAATGAACTTGGAGGGCCTTTTCTGCCAACTCCTCAAAGAATCAACCCACAAGGACCATCAATGTAATAACTCTTTACACCCTTGAGGGCTTATCCTGCCAAACTCCAAAACCTTACCACCCCACTAAGGACCTTACTTGCAATACTATGTATATAAATGAGGGGCCATTTGTGCCCTTTTCCAAAACTTTCACCCTTATAACCCCAAAACTAAATTTTACCCGCCAAAAATCCCTGACCCACTGTTCATTCACCCCTGATCCCCCCTCCTCGGTTACTGTTCACCCAGCCAAACCTGTCACTTTCTCCACTCACCCCACCTCACTAAACACCAAGCCACCTTGGCGATCCTAAACCCCTCCATTGGTTCAAGGAAAACAACAATTTATCAACGGCGGTGAATTAAGATTGGGCTCCAAGTAAAGATTAAGGGCCAAGATAAACTTTGTGCTTTCACTTACACAACTAACACAAGTCCTCAACCTCTCAGCAAAGAAGCACAAGAAGATAGAGAGAAGACATTAGTCGTTTATATATTATAAGGTCCATTGTAAGCCAAAAAGGGGCATCTAGCTTTTAACTTAATATAATTTTTAGTTTTCCTTAGTTTTAATTCAGTTTTATTGTAATTTTACTTTGTAATATCTTAAGATTATTGAAATTTAAAGTTTGGTTCAAAATTCTATTTTTCAAGTTTTAAGTCCATTTTATGTTTTAAAAAGCTCACTTTAAGCTCTTATAAGCTTTCACTAAATCCTTTTATAACCTGCTTTCATAAAAATTAACTTAGAAATATAAACAGTTAAGAAAACACAAAAAGAAATCCACCTCAAAAAAAAATTCCTCAGCTAACTTTGGATGATAAGCTAGAATGGGAAGAGCTTATAGACCTACTAGCTTGTCTTTTTGACAAGCTAGAGCTTGTAGATTACTTATTTTACCCTGTTTTGGGCAAGGGTTGTGTAAGTCTTCATTTTTCCATTTTCTTGCATTTTTGCTGTAGCATTGCTTATTGTCTGCTTATTTTAGCTTGTTACTGCTTATTTATGTTGGTTAATGCTTTTTATGCTTGTCTTATAGTTTTTTAGCTCTTAGTTTAAGTTTTTAGCTTTAAACTGCCTTATTTAGTTATAAACTGCTTATATCCACTTTGCTTATTTAGTGCTTTTAAGTGCTTATTTTCTGATGAGATTTGCTTATTTATGCCTTTTATGTTTATGTGTTCATCTATTTCCAACAACCAAGCCTTAAATCACCTTTAATCTGTTTTAAAAAGGACCTTTAAAACTTAAAGGGGTGTTTGGGATAGTGGTCAAAAATGGGTCATTTTGAGTTTTAAAACCAATGGGTCATCTAGTTAGTTTTAACAAGCATTTTTAAAGTATTTTGAAACTGTTTTTCCAAGACCTTAAGTTTTAAACATTGTTTTCAAGTTTTGCAAGTGAGGTCTTAGAAACTGTTAAGACAAAACAGTTTTCATAGGTATTATTTGATTAGCTCTTTTCAACCATCCTTTAAGAGTCATTTGTGTGCCCTTTTAGTGTCTAGATTCAATAGGTTAAGTGTCTTCAAGTTTACTTTAGAGTTGTTAGATTCTGTCAAAAGTATCAAGTCAAATTTTTAGTTTCAAAAAGCCATTTTTTTTACTTTAGATTTCTAGATAGTAAAAGTTGTTTGTAGCTTATGAAAATGTGTGCACAAGCTGATTAGGAGCCACACTCCATCTGTTTACACTAGCTTTTCAATTTTGAGCTTATTTTGCAACTTATTTATAAGCCTGCTTATTGCCCTTTGAAACTGAAATAAAACCAAAAAAATTGCCATGGTGCAAACAACCACTTTTCAAGCCCCTTTTAACTACTTATGTGTTTTCCAAACTTTGTTTTCTTTGCTTATTTTAGTAGCCCATAAGCTGCTCTTTAAGCCCCTATAAGCTACTTGTCCTCAAGGTCCCTTTAAGTGACTTATTTTTAAGCCAATAAGTGGTCCCTTGAGGCTATTGTCTGCCATATTTGCTCCTTAGCTTATTTGCTTAATTTAGCCTATCTGTCTATGTTTATTTGCTTATTTTTGTTTGTGTTAGCTTATTAGGTGATAGTGATTAGCTATTTTTGCTTGGTTTGCTCTTTTGCCTTAGCTTATTTTTGCGTTAGTAGCCCATCAGTTAAACCATTTTAGGACTCAATATAATTTAGCCCATTGTGTCACCATTTTGTGCTTATTTTCTTGCTTATTTTTAAGTTTCTTAAAAAGTCCATTTTTTAAAGTTTCTAATTTTTACATTTTTTATAAGTTTTTTAAAAAAAAAAGAAAAAAAAAGTTTTATTAAAAAGAGAGAGACCAAGGGTCGAACCCCTGGGTCTCTCCCTTTATACCAACGCCCCACACTCACACCCCATTGCCAATTGTGCTACAATAGCTCATCCGCTATTGTTTGCACACATTATTCCTTTAATCCTTTTTTAGCCCTTAAGCCCATCAGCCGTTTTAGCTTATTTTAACTGCTTATTCGATAAGCTTTTTCAACTTTCTTATTTTTCCTAGGTTTTAAACAGTTTAAATTAATTTCCTTAATTTTTTCAGATTTTATTAATTTAGTATAGTATTTTTTATAATAAATTTTAGTTAAGTTTGTATTTAATTCATAAAAAAATATAAAAAAGTCAAAAAAATATAATTCTTTTTTACAAAATTTTCTTTTATCATATTGAACTTAGGAAAAATAGTTTTGCATTCGTAGGGTCATTTTTGCAAAATTTCATCTTTTAAAGAACGGGTTTCGAGCCCGGTTCTCGTTTTCTTTGTTTTTTAACTTTAAACGTTCCCGTTTTAGGATTTTCTTTCATTTTATTTTAATTTAGTTATTTTGTATAATTAAAACTTAAAAAATCACTTTAGGGTTTAATTTTTGATAATTTAGTTTTTTAAAACTCGCGTTTTTACGTTTCCGTCTAAGTTTTAGGTTTAAATCATTCTAGCTTTCGTTTTTAGGGTTTCCTTAATTGCTTTTACATTTTTAGAAAAACCAAGTCCAAATATTATTTATTTATTTATTCAAACATCAAATATCAAACCGACTTTCGACTTTCCAATTCACTCCTTGTTGGGACTACGACCCGGGAACATCATATACTACTACTCGGCTTTTATTGATTTTTTAGATTATCCTTATATATGTATATAATATATATTTATTATATATTAAAAGGTGTAATTTAAAGAAATCAGGGTGGCAACATAAGCCCTAACGGTTTCTTGCCTTCTATTATGTTGTTGGTGGTGATCATTATTACGGTTGTTATTGTTGTTGTTACGGTTGTTTTGGTAGTTGTTGTTGGTGAAGGTTCTTCTATCATCAAATTTATGTTTGTGATCATTGGTTCCTTGCACAGAATTATGCTTTTCATATCCCCTGAGACCATTAACCTCTGGGTTATTAGTAATGGCTTCCTCCAAAGTTTGGGGTTGAGCCATGGTAACAATTTCCTTTAATACTTCTAGGTTAATCCCCCGATTGAAGACTTCCATAAGTTTTTACGAAAAGTTGGCACCATTAGTTGGGCCATTTAAAACTACATTCTGAATCGTCTAATGTATGTCTTGAGGATCATCTCTTTTTTAGGCAGATTGTAAAATTCATCTTCCATTTTCTTGTTCTCAGGTTTATTTTTTTGGGACAATATTCATTATTAAGAGTTCTTAAATTCGGACCAGGTGAACTTGTTTGCTTCTCTATTCAAATTTGGGCTGGGCGATTATTGAAGTTCCACCAGGACAAAGCTTCTTCAATTAGAGTACCAGTAGCAAATTTTACTTTGTAGTCCTCGGTACAATTGCTATGAGAAAATACCAATTCAGTTCGTTCAAACGGGCGGATGAGACCAACAGCGCTTTCTGTACCTTTGAAATTGAAATGTTGGCAGCTCATAAACTCTTTGTAGCTACATTTTATTGCTACAGGAGTTTCACCTTGTCTGGTGTTCCTATTGGTGTTGTTAGCATTTGCCATGGTAGCAGCTTGTGCTTCCAGAGTTGCAGTAACACTATCAGTAACTAGTTTCCTGATGGCGTCCTGAGTCATGGCTGGTGCTGCAGATGTTGATGTCCTCTTGGGAGCCATTCTATCAACATTTACAAGACAACACAAAATAAGAATCATATCTCAAGTTATTGTCAAAATTTTCATATATAGTGATATTAAAATCATTTGACATATCATTGTATGGATTCTTATTTTGATACAAGTTCTAACCAAGTAGTACCATATCAAAGGATATTCTGGTGGTGGTGTAGGTGAAATCAAAACATTGTGCATATGATTCCACCTAATGGTATCCCAGATAAAGATACGAGTCATCACACTACATAATATAGGATAGATAGACACAACATACGTAAATCCGTATCATAAAACAGCAAGGTATAATGGAATCACCACTGTATTAAGTCATAAACAACTTGTCTACATATTTTACATAGTCAAAATTTGACAAGTGTCATTATTTATGCCATACATCCAGTGGTTGGATTCTAACAAAAGCTGTAAATGATAGGATCTAGTCTAGTAGTCTGGTGGTGGTGGTCCTCCCTTCTGGTTCGTGAGCTCATAGATCTTGTCCAGAAGACTATGATCGGTGGTGAATCTAGATATCCTTGATGAGTATCTCTAGAGTAGAAGTCCTGACACGAGCAAGAACAACCTCGTTGTCATGTCTCATTTGCTTTTTCTGAAATTCGGCAATCTAGGCACGGGCTTCATGAAGTTTGATTTCTAGTTGGTCAAAATCTCGCTGAATGATTACATGACCAATTACAAGCGGGTGGGGAGGGGGGGGGGGGGGGGGGGTGGGGGGGGGTGAACCTTCTATCTTATTTTCCATGTGCTTCAATGCGCTCAGAGGGAGACTATCTAAGTGATTAAGAATTGTCTCAATTTGGTTCCTCATGAAGCTCCAGATGCGTCTTATGGAGAACTCTCTCCAATCTCAATAATAAGGTGAAGTAGAGAGAAATCAGTAGAGGAGGTGATAGGAAACGGGCTGCTGTTTATGAAAACGGTGGCAATAATTTCTTCGGGATGAAAGAAATTTGGGGGATTAAAAATCTCGTGATGGTGGGTAACACTGGGATGGAAGCAAAAAAATAAATTTTTTTTTTAAGTGTGGTGGAGCTAGCAATAGGAGCTATGTGGTAGTGATTCATTCTTGTACATAATTTATATAGGGTCATCGTGGAGGGTGAGATGGGCTAATAAGGTGAGGCTCAAAAGATACTTGATAAATCTTTTTGAAAGGTATGGGAGAGGTGTTTTCCAGTGTGGTTGGGAATAGTTCGTGTGAAGCCGGATGAAGCCGGAGTATTGTTAGGAGTATTTGTAGAGGAAAAAGTATCATCAACATCGGTATCAGATGGGACGATATAGGGTAGATATAGGTCAGGAGTAGACATATTCTGGTAACAAACCAGAGTAAAATAACATAAGTTATTTAATATAATAGTTATGTATCGTTACATATATTCAGGAAATGTTTAGTGGCATGAAGGACTATTGTGGATGGAAAATAGTTATAGTTTAGGTTTTAACCTTTGTTCTTATACCGCGGCTCTTGATACCTATCTGTTACACACCGGTTATATGACATAGCAGGGAAGTTAAATTTGGGGTTTTACTTCATGAATTCAATAGTCTCAAAATCATAGAAAATGACTCAAAAGAGGACATTTGGAAAAATTTAGTTATACATTCAACAATATCTGAGTTTTACAAAAGAGGTCCAAATTACACTGAAAACATAAAGTTGAATGTAAACCAAATTTGGACGTCCTACACGTCCCATTTGGTTGCACCAGACTACGGGCCATTAGTTTGCTTAATTATGAGGTTAAAAAAAAACATGCTAAAAAGGGTCAACAACGGAATTGAGTGTCATTCACAGTGTTTGTAATGAAATGTTTGAATACAAGTCAATGTAATAGTAATAATTGCAGCGAATACAATTATCATAGGAAAACAAATTAATTTGTTTTATTTTAGTTTTTGCATAAGCTTATGAACTCAATCGTTAACATGGAATATCACCTCAGGACGGACATTATGTAGGACATCTGTCTCTTGGAAAGGTAACTTGCCAAAGTTATCCATTATTCTCAAATATAGTTCATTTGGTTACCTTAGTAAATGGTAAACAAATGGGATTCATCAATCCCGATAGATCTATCCATAATATTTGCGTTCACTCACAAGTGATTAATGGTTCATGATTAAAAGATGTTGTAATGGCGGTAAACAAAGGCAATAATATATCAGGATAGCATACAGTTGGAAAAACACTTGTATTCATATTTTATAGCATGTATCTCTCCACGGAGTTTAGAAAACATGTAAAGGTGGGACTATGAAGTCACCTAGATAAGGTAGTTGATTGATTTGAAATTTAATTCAAATGGAAGTAAACAGCCTCGTCATGCAACCTGGGGTAATATGTTAAGTCTTAGTTTGATTGATTATATTCTAAAACTTTACTTTATAAAGTTTAACGGTTTTTGGTTTGTTAATTTGTGAAAACATCGTATCACTGTTCGGGCTATCATAATCCAGAGGTCATGTAGTAAACGTTTGAGGAGCTAGGACACTTTAAATCATAAATCCAGCAACTCGTCAAAATGTCTACCCAAATGAAAGCCCCTCACATGAAATTCCCTAGTAACGTGATACGTTATAGTTTAAATGATAAGATTTTATCATTTTAGGTTTCTTCAAAAGCTAGTGGATGATAAATTATGTTATATTTATAACATAATTGTTTTATAGTGTTTCGATCGATGAATGATAACGACAAATGTGTCGGGTTTTAATAAAATCGAGTCTTATAATATTTAAATATATTTTTATAATTAATATAAAAATATTACATTTTATACCTTTAAGAATACGAAAATGACAATATATACCCTTGGTATATATTAATTTATACTTTTAATCCTTTATATATAAGTTTATAACTTTTTAACCTTTAACTTTGAAAGTTGGCAAAACAAGCCCTTGTGGTTTTTAACTTTAGGAAAATTACATTTTTAGCCCAAAAGTTTAATATTTTCAAAATTTACAATATATACACCTTTGCATGAAATGTTTTGCGAATTAAGTCCAAAATCCATATACTTGTATTTTTCAAATCCAACTTAGTTTTGCAGCATTTAGCTTATCATAATAAGCTAAAATA
The DNA here is from genome assembly GCA_026074375.1 of Tanacetum coccineum. Taxonomy (NCBI): domain Eukaryota; kingdom Viridiplantae; phylum Streptophyta; class Magnoliopsida; order Asterales; family Asteraceae; genus Tanacetum; species Tanacetum coccineum. Next base: position 39,806 of record BQNB010034601.1, read on the forward strand.
ACTTAGGTTTTATAGTTTTAACAAGCTTATAGCTTGTGAAAAGAGCTTATGAGCTCGAAAATCCAATTAGGGTGCGTTTGGTTTAGGAAAACCAACGAATATGCTTAGGGTTTTAGGAACTTATTCCAAGTGATTGTAAAAGTATATAGTAGCTTATTTAGGAAGAGAATAAGCTTAAGCTAACTTATTTTAAGGTTTGAGTAGATTAGGGTTTCAAAAATGGGTTATTAGGGTTCGGTTTTGTTTAAGGGTTTCCAACAAGGTTTTGTTTGATCAAATGATTAAAACAAAGTGTGTACATTATCTTAGATATAACAAGAGCTTAATAAATGAGTAGAAAAGCTTGTGAAATGGGTCAAAATGAGCAAATGAGACCCGGAACCTTTTAGGAGATAAATCAAGAACTTCTCTTCTTGTTTCTTGGCTTCTATGTGGCTTATACTTCCTTTTTAGTCTTCTAGTACTTGGTTAGAGCAAGATTTAAAGGTAGTTTGAAGTTTAGAGGTGAGTTTGAATGTGCGTGTGTGTTTCGGCTTATATAGGGCTCAAAATGGGATTGGTGGCCAACTTTACTTGGAGTGGTGGCCAAGTTTACTTGGTGTGGTGGCCAAGGGTTACTAACATGACTAAGGAGGGCTAGGAAAATAGCATAGAGAGGTGTAAGGTTGTGGTGAGGGTTCAGTTTACAAGGGGTGACGAGGAGGGGGTTTGCTTGGTTAGCAAGGGTGTGACAAATGTGGTAGGGTGGTTGCTTGGTGACAAGGTGGTGACTAAGCTGCTTAGGTTAAGGTGGTGGATCATGGTGATGGATGGTAGCTAGCTTGGTTAGGGTGTCGGGTTTATTAGGTTCTTGGATTAGGGTTTTGGTTTCAGACGAGCTAGGGTTTTAGGATTAGGGTTTCAAATTAGAGTTTAGGATTAGGACTTAGTTTAAATGTTGTGCTAAGATGAGCTTGTAACATGTGCTAGAAAGGGTGGTACGAAATGCTTAAGAAAATGGAGGGAAAATGCTTAATTTGAATTTTGTGCTTTGTTGACTTGTATTCTAAGCTTAATGGTGTTGTACTAAGATTTAGGAGGGAAAATATATTCAAAAGTTATGCATTGTACACTTGTACACATGCCTCGAAAGCTTGTACATTCAATTTATATGTAAACATTACATATAATTAGGGTTTTGATATAAACGTTAATGTTTAAAGTCCGTTTTGATAAAACGTTATAGAAAGTACGTTAAATAAATAACGTATGGTAAAATGGTGATTAAACATATTGCTTGACATATTATAACTTTTACTTGTAATAAACGTTGATGAAATTGGCATTGATAAGTTGCGTGAGCTCGTTTACTTTGATTATGTAAGTTACGTTACATAATGGGTGGAATAAAGCAAAAATCTTTCTGTGAAAATGGTTGTACTTAGTTTAATAAATAGATATTACATTGATGAAAATTGCATCTAATTTAATAGATGGATAATTACACTGGGGAAAATTGTGGGTTGTTATACATGTACCCTCCTTGGAATTGCTATAACATGGTGGAACTCCCACGTTAGGACTGTTAGTCATGATGTTGCGTATGCAATCACTTGGACAGCCTTGATAAAGAAGATGACTGACAAGTACTGCCCGAGGGGTGAGATCAAGAAGCTCGAGGTCGAGTTGTGGAATTTGAAAGTGAAGGATACTGATGTGATAGGATACAACCAACGTTTCCAGGAGCTGGCATTGATGTGTGTCAGGATGTTTCCTGAAGAGTCTGATAAGATTGAGAGATATGTCGGTGGTTTGCCCGACATGATTCACAGGAGTGTTATGGCATCGAAGCCGAAAACAATGCAGTATGCTATTGAAATGGCAACTGAACTGATGGATAAAAAGATCATCACCTTGGTTGAAAGACAGGCTGAAAATAAGAGGAAACTTGACAACAACAACCAAGCTCAACAACAATCTCCTAAGAGACAGGATGTGGCTCAAGCTTACGCCGCTGGGACTGGTGAAAGGAAGGAGTATGCTGGAACTCTTCCATTGTGCAACAAGTGCAAGTTTCACCACAATGGCCCGTGCACTGCAAAGTGCGCGAACTGCAAGAAAGTCGACCATTTGACAAGGGATTACTGGAATCTTACTACTACTAGCAATCAAAGGACCATCACTTACTATGAATGTAGGAATTAAGGGCACTACAATAGTGATTGCCCAGAGCGAAAGAACCAAAACCATGGGAACCAAGCTGGAGGTACTGGAGCACATGGAGTGGTGCATGCCTTAGGAGGAAGAGAAACCGATCAAGACCTTAACAACATTGAAGATGAGATCAAAGCTTAAAAGAGAAAGTTGTCTCGCTTTGCCTAGTAAACCCTAAGTTGGAACTATCTAAGACTTTATCTCCTTAGGAATTCTCGTGGTATTCCTCTTAAATTTCCGTTGTACGAATGATTCCAAATTATCTATCAAATCTATGAATTGTGAAATTTCCGCCAATCTACTCTAATTCTCTAATTATTCATGTAAGCCATTCAAAAAATCATAACGCTATTTTGACAAAAATAAGAAATGCATCGTTAGTCCTCAAATATACATAGCCTGATCACCTATGTATAATTCAGGAAGGACCATGCCATGCTGAGAATAGTCACCTTAAAACTTCTTGTCAAGAAAACAATTTTCTAATTATATCAAGTTCTGTGTACGTATTCATAAAGCGCGTTTACTTCGGTAAATCGAATTAGTAACCATAACAACTAAGCAAACCTTTACTCCATCTTACTACAAAGTCGACATCATTTTATACAAAATCATATGTCCAAAAGTCAAGACGCATCCCTAGTCACCCTAGGACGATCCACTAAAAAGTTTACTCATCATTAAGGAATGTACCAATACATCATTTCCAACGTCTACATAATACCATAGAGCTTAGTAGTTACGACACCACCATAGATATAAATTCGTTAGCAACCGGGGAAGGAAAATGTTGTTACTGATGCTTTGAATAGGAAAGAACGAATTAAACCATTAAGAGTTCGAGCCTTAGTTATGACTATTGTCTTGGATCTTCCTAAACAAATCTTGAATGCTCAGACTGAAGCACAAAAAACAGAGAATCTCAAACGCGAAGATGTAAGAGGTATGATCAGGAAGGATATACCTAAGGAGAAGTTAGAGATATGGTGATGCTTAAGGTTTCGCCTTGAAAAGGAGTAGTACGTTTTGGCAAACGGGGGAAGCTAAACCCTATATATGTTGGACCTTTTAAGGTGTTGGAAAAGGTTAGATCCATTGCTTACAAGCTTGAGTTTCCTCAAGAGTTGAGCATGGTTCACAATACATTTCATGTATCCAACTTGAAGAAGTGTTATTCCGACGATCCATTAGTCGTTCAATTAGAAGGACTCCACGTTGATGACAAGCTTCATTTTGTCAAAGAACTGGTCGAAATCATAGATCGAGAAGTCAAACGGTTAAAGCAAAGCTGTATTAAAATTGTCAAGGTTTGATGGAACTCTAGGAGAGATCCTGAGTTTACATGGGAACGTGAAGACCAATTCCGGAAGAAGTACCCGCACCTCTTCACAGAAACCGCACCGTCGGCAAGTGCCATGTCTTAAGCCTTGAGGAAAAGGCTCATTTAACAGGGGAAGACTATAACACCCCGTGTTTTAGGGTCATTTACGACGTCCTTTATTTCACTATTTATTTTTAGTCTTGTACGCGTTTGCTTTTAATTTTAAAAGTGTTGAGTTAAATTGCGTAAACTAAAAATAATCATTCAACGTAAACGGGTATCAAACAATTAAATGTTTACGTTTCGCGTAAAGTGTTTACGTTTCGCGTTAAAATACATTTAGGCATACCCGGAACCACCAAAACTTTTCTACGCTTCAACAAATACCTACAATTGTACCCAATACTCAAAATTTACAAAATTTCATTACCTATATGTGTATATGGCCGGATAAGAAGATAAAACACAAGATATATCACTAGTTTAAAACACTTTCCTTGTTTTCATGAGATAACTTCCATTTTAGGGAACCAAGGGTTCATATATTCTTAGTCTTGACCAAAGACTTTCCCTAATTTCCTCAATATGTCTAAGACTTCCATGTACATTCTTTGACTAGTCCTATGGTTATATAAGGCATGTACTAGTGTAAGTAAACACACACTCTCATTCCATAAGTAAAAATCAAAACATACTATCCCTTTGTCTCTCTCAAAAGCCACGGCCAACATTTCTAAGATATCCATACAAAACTCATTTATAACATTTACAAGCATTCCTACATCATTTCTAAGATATCCTAGGTGTTTAGAAGGTTTGGTTTGGGGTTTACAAGTGTTAAAGCAAGAAGGTTCAAGATTAGGGTTTTCAAGTGTTGTAAGCTTAGGTTAAATAGCTAAACAAGGGTTTAGATCATATTTTTCATCATCCTACTTCATATTAAGGTTACCTAAAACACTTAATCTCTTTACATTCATGATTTTTTGTACATATAATGGCTATGTAGTTAATCACCATCTAGGAAACTTATCTACATGAAAAATGGATTTTTACACTTGTTTATGAATTGGTATACTTTTACATGGGTTATATGGATGTTAAGAACACGTGAGAATGGAAGTATATACATTATATAAGTGTGGTTTATGTATCAAAATTATATATAAAGAAGTTACCTAAAAGGTGTATATATAAAAGTTCATGAACAAATGAGTATGTAAACTTATGGATCTTGTGATTCTTGGATAATATATGGACAAATCATGGACTATGGACCCTAAGGATGTAAGACATGTGATATATGGTATTGTAAGGGACTTATAACAAAGTGGTTAAGCTAAAAAGTTACAAAACAAGTTTAAACATGTTTTTAGCTAAAACACCAAAAGGGTCTGATCAAATTCGAAAAATAAAGTGTTTGTTTTATATTTTTATAAAATACTACATGTCATGAGGATTCAAACCATATAAAGAACTTAAAAATTCGTTTTATAACGAAGGAGATACGTAATTTACAAGTTACGCGATAATAAACGCGTTTATAAAAGAAATTTATTAAAAACTTTTAAATTTCACTTTTGATATATACAAATGGTTATTTTTCTCAGATAGTACATATTTTTAGGATTCCAAAACATTAAGGATCATAATTTTTGGATCAATAACGAAGGAGTTATGAATTTCGCAAGTTTATAATAATAAATACTTTTATAAAAATAATTTTATAAAAGTTACTTTTCACATCAGATATATTTATTTTGAAAACATCATTAATTAGATGTAACTTTTAATTACAAAGACATGCTCGAAAGAATCACTAAAAACGGAGCTAAAACGAATAAAATACGATATTTACGGGTTTACGACGATTAATTTTATAAAAGTATATGAACAGTAAAAACCACTGTTCACCATGGGACTAACAAAAATGTAATATTTTGATATATCTTTCCAATATGAAAGCGTGGACGTAAGAAACGTATAAAACGGGAAAGTTACGCCGTTTTTTCTAAATTGGTATTTATAAACGTTTTTACTTTATAAATATGATTTCGCAAACGCAATTAGATGGTGATGTAGCTATATAGAATTATATATGGTGTTAGTTAATCAAAGTGCTTAGTACTTATATGATCTATATTTAATTAGGTTGCATTCGATCATTATCGTGACGCATTTTCTGTGATATATTTGTTATCATACACACAAGGTGAGTTCATAGCCCCATGTTTTACAATTACAATGATTTACAAGTTTTGGGGTGAGAAACATATGCATGTTTTTACAATTGGACGCAAGTGGACATTTTTATATTATGATTACGTGTTCGCCTAGGTAACAATACCCAATGAGCCCATTATCATGAACTGGTTAATTACTAGATTGTAAGCGCGAATGTTATAAATAGATCTATTTGGGGGTGACGCCCCCGTTCGGGTGACTAGCTATCACTGGGAACGAACGTATACCATGTCGGATTTGGGATGTTCCGGGTTGAACATCATCAAGGGCAATGTAGGCAATTTTATATTGCAATTCATTTATGTCGAGCTTCAGCATCATGAGCTTAGGGAAACGTAATGACATTTTTGTGATGTTTGCATTTGATGTATTATCACGGGGGAAATCTTGCGGTCCTACACTTATACATTTTACAAACCTATGAATTCACCAACATTATTGTTGACGTAAAGGCTACCACCAAATCCAAATGGCAAAAGGAGATGAAGACAAAATAGCCTTCTTTGTAAGGGAAGGAGTCTTTTGCTACCGGAATTGCCATTCGGCCTTAAAAACGCAGGGGTAACGTATCAAAGGCCGGTGGATAAAGTCTTCAACAAACAAATCGGAAGAAACCTCGAAGCTTATGTTGATGACATGGTCATCAAGAGCAACTTCGAAGAAGGAATGTTAAGTGACATACAAGAAACCTTCGAAAGGTTCCGGTCGATCAACATGAAGCTGAATCCGAAGAAGTGCTCATTTGGTGTGGAGGAAGGCCCATTTTTAGGACACCTTATCACCAAACAGGGCATAAAAGCCAACCTTACGAAAATCAAAGCAGTCACCGAGTTGGAACAACCCCGAGCATTAAAAGATATGAAGAGCCTCAACGGAAAGCTAGCAGCCTTTAGCCGTTTCTTATCGAAGGGGGCAGAAATACCCCTCCCTTTCTTCAAGGTACTAAAAAGCTGTAAAGGCAAAAAGAAAATTCACTGGACAAATGAAGCCGATAAATCATTCAAGGAAATAAAGAAGTTCGTCCAAGCTTTGCCAACGCTAACAACACCAAGGGCAGGGGAAACATTAACAATGTACCTCGCTGCATCAAAAGAAAGCATAAATGCCGCGCTTTTTGCATAAAGAAGTGAAGAGCATATCCCTATCTATTTCGTAAGCAAGGTGTTACAAGGGGCCGAACTCAACTACCCTGCACTAGAAAAGCTTATATTGGCATTGGTGCATGCAGTAAGAAGGCTTCGAAGATACTTTCAAGCTCACACGATAATGGTTCCCACATGTATACCAATCAAACAAGCATTAACAGGACCTGAGAAAACAAGAAGAGTAGCCAAATCGGCAATCAAATTAGGCAAACACGATATCATTTTCCTAAAAAGAGATGAAAGAGAAACTCCAGCTGATTTCCTGCCCGAGATACCCTTTAATGATAGTGAAAAGAAAGTAAAAGAAAAGGAAGTGTCAGATCCAAGCAACAAATGGAAGCTTTACACTAATGGAGCCTCTAGTCCCGATGGTGCATGAGCAGGACTAATGCTGATAGATCTCGCAGGTAAAGAATACACTTATGCCCTACGCTTTGAGTTTGAAACAACTAACAACGAAGCAGAGTACGAGGCACTCCTAGCAAGACTTTGTATAGCCCAGGAAATGGAAATCACGAAAGTAGCGATATTCCTAGACTCGCAACTAGTGGTAAACCAAATAAAGGGAACATACGTAGTAAAATAGTTGTCAATCAAAAGCTACTTGCAGAAGGTAAAAAAATGCACTAAATGGATTCGAAGGGTACACAGTTGAGCACATACGAAAAAACCAGAACAAGAATGCTGACGCGTTAAGCAAGCTAGCCTGGATGACATTTGAACATCTCACAAAAGAGGTGTTAGTCGAAGTCCTGGCTAAAAGATCAATAGAAGAAAAAGAAGTTCTGAAAGTAGAAATCAAAGAGAAAAGAAGTTGGATGAGCCCCATCCAAGAATATTTGTTAAGCGGTCTACTACCAGAGGATACGAAGGAGGCTAGGAAAATCAGGATTCAAGTACCGCAGTACAAGCTAATCCGAGGTAATTTGTACAAAAGATCCTTCTTCACATAATGGCTTCGCTGCATAGCCCCACCACAGACTGACAAGATCATAAAAGAAATACACGAAGGGTCTTGTGGGTTCAATGCAAAACCTCGTTCGATGGTAGTTATAATCATAAAGCAGGGTTACTATTAGTCATCGATGCACATGGAAGCTGTAAAAGCAATTCAAGACTGCAATAAATGCAAGGAACAATCCGCAATGTGGAAAGCAAGGGCGGATGGAGCCATCACAGTCAGAAGTACGTGGCCTTTCAGCCATTGGGGGATTCATATCCTAGGACCACTACAAATGGCTCTTGGAGGTCTACAGTTTCTAACAATCACAGTCGAACACTCTATAAAATGGGTGGAAGCCAAACCCATAACTGTCAAAAATGCAAGACAAGTGGAGAAGTTTGTATGGAAATATGTAGTGTGCAGATTCGGAGTACCCTGGATGATCAGCTCGAAAGAAGAAAAACACTTCAAAGAGGGGATATTCGTAGACTTCTATAAATTATTAAAAATCATGCAGACCTTCTCTCCCATTACGGAGCACATGGAAATAATGCACTACATAGAGAAACAACTAGTTTGAAGCCAACAAGGTTGGGTGGATAACCTAGCCAAAGAATTGTAGGTATATAGAACTCTTCCAAGGAACAGCCAAGAAGAGACACCATTTAGCTTAACCTACGGTTCCGAAGCCGTAGTCCCCATAGTTGAAGCCACAGATGACAGGGGAAGAACGCAAGAAACAACCAAGAAAGGCAAGGAAATAGCTTCGATTGAAAAAGCTCACTATAGAAACAAGTTACGAAAATACCACAATACAAGGAACAATTATTCCAATTACATTGTGGGAGACTTCGTCTTGTTTCCAACAAGCTCACAGGAGCAGCAAGGTCCACACATGATAAGCGAAGTCCACAAAGACGGGTTTTATACACTTGTCAACATAGCTGACCACTCGCTAATTCAAAAAGCAAAAGGAACAAGTCTCCGTAAGTTTTACATGTAAAACTTACATCATTTCCTGCTTTTTATTTTATTTCAATTATCAAAAATAGTGTAGCAAACTAAGTGTTCATACCAGCGATGATGTAAATCTTTCTACACTATTAATGAAGAAGTTTCATTTTGAAATACTCATGACATGATTAAAGTTCAACGTTGAAGGGATGTAGTAAGGCCACACATGAGCCCTACAAAATCAAACATCCATAAAATTCACGTTAACTTCCTCATTGCTTCTTTTAGCCTTGAGGACATAATGAAGTGGTTCGAAACCCTTCATCGGCAGTAAGCCAAAAACATTTAAGGCCACACTTGAGCCTAATACTACTAAGTTCAACGATGGAAGAGATGTAGTATGGGCCACAAATGAGCCCTATAAAAACTTAAACATCCAAAAAATCCACGTTAACTTCCCTCATTGCTTCTTTTAGCCTTGGGGGCATACTGAAGTAGATAAAAATCATTCGTATGAGTACTGACATCTAGTCAAATATTTAAAGGCCATACATGAGCCTTCGCTTGATACAGCGAAGAAAGGAGTCAGACGTAAAGTCCTCCCAAGCCAAACATGAGGCAAACAAATTAGGTTCCTAAGGGAAACCTAGCTTTGAAAGTGGCATAATACGTTTGTCAACAACTTAAGGCCACATGAGCCTTTTAAAAAAAAGAGAAAACAAAGCATTCAACAGACACAACATAAGGAAAATTTGGGATTACATCCCTATACCAAACCCCTATAAAGAGGTAATTGTTCAAAGAAAACCATGTAGGCTGCCACAAATTGTTCAAGACAATAGCCAACATGAACCATTGTACAGGGTAGAAATTGTCTTAATGACCAAAGCCAGGATCATGGTAAAATTGTTCAAAGGGTACACACCACCCTTGGGGCCAAATTAATGTCAACATGATGACCTTCATTCATTTGGGGATGGAGAAGGCTTCACAATATCAGCAGGAGGAGACATGGGCTTCGAAGAAGGAACAAAAGATGGAGTAGCTAGCTGGGAAGAAGGCACAGGCATCTGGGTGTCCTCAAAGGAACAGGCTTCTGTAGAGTGGGGGGCTTCTTTGACAACAAAGCTTCCACAGAAGCAGAAGCATCAGCTACATACTCATTCAACCAGGAAAATGTGGCAGTAGCAAGGTCATTGCTGGCTTGAGTGTGCTCCTTCTCATACGAAGGACAATACCCCTTAACCTTTGACAAATCGAAGGGCTCATTCATTCTTGCAATTCTTGCAACCTGTTCATAGGCCCTACAGCTGCCGAAGGTAATAGCTAATGATACAAGCTTCCTAACAAGCCTACCCAATTCATCACTATGAAGAAGCTCCATGCAAGCATAAGGTACAACCTTATAAACCACTTCTCTCTTATCATGCTTGACCTCCTTTATTTCCTGGCTAAGTGAAGCCTCAGTAGCCTCAAGATTGGCCTTCTCGGCTTCCAAAGAAGCGACCTTTGACTCCAACTCCGAAAGGCTCACCTGATAACCTGACCACTTTTGACTCTCGAGCATCAACCTGTTAAGGTTTCCCTTATGCTCTTTTGCCTCAGCAGCTAGTGAAGACATCTTCTCTCGAAGAAGCAAGACAACAAGGTTCTTGTCAAAATCAGTCATGGCAGCTTCACACTTGGCCTGAAGCCCCTCACACTCCTCCTCGCGGGCTAACTTTCTAGCTCGCATAACATCTACCTCACCCCTCAGCTTCTCAATAACCTCCAAAAGCTCACGGGACCTCCTATTCACTGCATTATCCATAACAGCTTGCCTAGCATAGCAACGATCATGAAGATCAAGCAGGTCCACATCAAGATGGTTATCCAAAAAACCCTTCCAAGCGGGAGGAGTTATGGTAGAGATCTTGAGATGGCATGCAGTGGCATCTTTCAACTCTAAACAATCTTCGAGACCTAAGAAAAAAGATGCAAGTCAAAAAGGATAAATAAGTATACAGATATTACTAAAGAAATGAGGAAGAAGGGCAACTTACCCTCATCATCATTAGAAATGTATAGCACGGGAGTATCATCCTTCAGTGCAGAAGCCATGGCGCGAATAGTGCGCGAGGTTGACGAACCAGAAGCCAGTTTCCTTTTTACAGGAGGCCTCAAAGAACCTCCCCTTATTTTGCACTTCCTCTCCCTAATGCGGGCTGCAACACTCCCAGTGTGAACAACAAAAGTATATCCTTTGGGACTCCCCCTGAATCTGTTGTAGTCCCCACGCGCTCATTCACAAGCTCAGTCGCAGGTTCTTCATCAGTCCTGACAGGCTCTGTATTAATAGACACAGAAGGGGAGCTAGTATTAAAACCTAGAGAAAGATCATTGGGAAGGAAAGTGAGATCCTTGTCTTCCTCGGTGTAGATAAATTTTCTGAAAGACATCTCTACAAAATGAAAGAATAAATCATATATCGGTGAAAAGGGCAAATGAAAAGGAAAACAAGAAAGGTAAATACCCTTGCCGCCCACAAAGATTACAGGTCGCCGTTGGCCATGTTCCCATGAAGACTAGAGGCCAGCTAGGAAAAGAATGGGATCATCGAAAGCACGGGCACTAACAGGGTAACGACCAAGACGTTGAAACTGTGGGTTTTGGTTAATACCAGAAGGGAGTTTGTCTTTGAAAGATTTGACGTCAAGCATATTCTCCTTAAGAAGAAGCTGAGGAAATTTAGAAGGAACAATTGTATCTTGAATAAAAAAGAAACACTGGTGCCAACCTTCGATACGAGTAATAACTTTATCAAGGAGACTTGGGATATGCTTTTCGGATCTTTTTTGAAAAGTTAACCAACTACCAGCTTTACGAAGATTGAAGAAACCAC
>BQNB010034602.1:0-51483 GCA_026074375.1 Tanacetum coccineum
ATGGCTACAAAACACCTTGATGCTGACTTGAGTGGTACTCTGGTCGACCAAACGAAATATCGTAGTATGGTCGGAGCACTTATGTACCTAACAGCAAGTGTTGGGAAAATAGATTGTAACGGACTTAATAATGGTAGTATAACAGTTAAGTCTGGTAGTTATAGTTAGTTCTGTTAGTATTGAGTTAATACTGGCAGTACTAAGTTAAGTCTGGCAGTACTAAGTTAGTACTGGTAGAGTAGCAGTACTAGAGTTAGTACTGGTCATAGTTAATTCTGTTTATAGTTAAGTCTGTTTATGAAACAGAATAGTAATAGTTATCTTAGAGATATCTTAGGAGATATCTTAGGAAAGGATATGTATTATCCTTTCACACGTTTGTAAAGCCCATTAGGGTTTCCTTGGTGTATAAGAGGAACCCTAAGGCACAATGTTACGTACGTTTTGAGAAATATTAATAGAAGCATAGAGCTTTATAGTAAATTAGTATTGTCGTTTCTTCTTTACTCTTGTGTTAAGATTCCGCATTAACACTTGATAATTCATAGTTAGTGTCTCTCATATAGTTGATTTGGATTTATCCAAGTTATCTATCGTCTTACAAAGGCTAGTCAGATCCTAAACCAAGGACCTACAAAGTGGTTCTTGATGATATAGTAACAATCGGTGGAAGGGATTAGGTAGTCTTGGAGATTTTTTAGCGTTGGTAACAATCGGTAAAAGGGATTTATGCTAATTTTGAAGCTGTGTTGTTTGCGGCTAAAAATATAGTGTAGTTTTGATAGAAAATACTTGTCCAGATTTTTAATGAAGCAAAATGAGTTGTTAAAACCAATTTTTAAAGTCAAGAGTTTAAAAATATAATAGTACCCTTAAATACGAACGCGTGCATATAAAGATCGCTAAAAACCGATTTAAAACGAGTGAGTTATGACCAAATGAAGTTAAGACGAAAACTAGTAATTTTCCAGCTCAAAAATGTTTTCGACACAATCTGTCCGGTTTACGTTTTCGTGTTTTTGACCCATTTCAATTTCGAGTTGGGTAAAACGTATAAAAGAAAACTTGTAGAACGTGATTTTTCCTTGAAACGTAGCTTTTGACCATCCCATTAATCTTTATAATGAAGGAGTTACGCCCTTGTGAAACTAACTAAAATCAGGAAATTTTATAAATTTTCTGCATAAACTTGACTAATAAAAATAAGGTGTTTGGAATTTAAAATGAGGTTTGTAGGCGTTTTTAGGCGTTTTCAGGTCCGAACGAGCTATAAAATTGTTAACAAATATTATAGTATCACTTATATATTTTCTAGGTGCTTCGGAAACTTTCTAAAAGTATTATTAATAAGCGAGATATGATTTACCAAAGTTAGTGACGTAAAATATAATCGTAATGAATTAGCGATGAATAAAATTGGTAACTAAACTTGGTAGGATACTTAGCGTGTTTTAGGCGAAATATAAACTACACGGAAATATTTATAGTACGGATAAAGTGCGAGATTAATAAAATAGTAGTTTTGTTTAGCCTCGAAACTTAATAAAATAGTAACTTTTGTCGTGTGTCGAGACTTAATAAAGACTATATAACTTTTCAAGTTCGCATTTTGACTTACTTAACTAAAATGCAAATATGATCGGGTGATGAGAACTTTATAAAATTCGCATGTGCATCATTTCATTTTGAATTCTTATATGAGTTGTATCTAAGACACAACATATCTCAACTAGGTCGAGTTAGGACTTTCGTACTCTTCTTCGGTTTGTTGATTATTCCTGATTTACCTCTTGCAAAATGTGAGTTTCATAGCCCCACTTTTTACTTGTTTTACGAATACTTTTATTAAACTTTAGGGTGAGATACATGCTCTGTTTTTTACTTTGGACACTTGTACTTTTAAATGACACAGATTAGTCTAAGTATCGATAGCCCACCTTGCCCATTGATATGAATTGTTGATTACGTATACATGTTGTTAGCTAGAGTGTTGTAGATAGTGTTAATACAAATATTCACGTAAAAACGATATTTATATTTAATGATCTTCGAGTTTTGATAATAACAAATATAATGTCATACTACGTAAAAATTTATGTAAACAAGTTATTTAGTCGTAATTTTACTTGATGACGACAAATCACTTAAGGTATGAATATGGCATTATAAAGCGTAGTTGATGATCAAAGAAAAATATTTTTTCTTGCAATCAAACTTAATCATTTGCATAAACCTTTTTTAATCAAATGATTTCTAGAAAACACATGATTAATTAAGCTAGTTACATTAATCATGTAAGATAAAATAAGATTAACCATAAGTGGAAACAATCTTTCCAAATCTTCCTAAATCTAGAAAATCTTTCCTTATTTATGTTAAAAAATATTTTCTTATAGAAGAATCTAATTAATCTGATTTTAAAGTACAAAAGTGAAGAAAATATAAATATGATCTTAATATTAAACCCAAATCTCAATTTGAATCAATCAAACAATACAAACTGATCTCAATTAGTTAAACCAAACAATCATCAAACTCCACCACTGCTAATCGGGTATGGAGCTATTATCTAAATGATAATAGTTCTATTACAATCACCAGAAAACAACAACAAGATCAAGATGATCTAACAAATTAGGGTTTACAATGAGAGGGAGAGAGATAATCGATTTTAGAGAGAGAGAGATAGGCAGAAGTATCTCAAATGAGGGTTTGACCAGCTTTTATAGGAGCTTGACTCAGGCTTGAGAATCCAGCAATGACACAATCAACCCTTCATCTTTCATTCTTTAACAACTTGGGCCCAAAGTAATCCTCAAAGCTAAAAAGCTGAAATACAACAATTGACTCAATAAGCCACTGAACTATTATACCAGGATGCAAGACTATATATTTCAACATCTCCTCTTAGTCTCAACATGGTATATATCAAACATACCAAGTTTTTTAACCAAATCTTTGTGTTGAATTATATCCAACCCTTTAGTCAGAATATCTACAATTTGATTTGCAGACTCAACTTTTATAGTTTTAACAACACCCTTTAAAAAAATTTATCTTACAAAATGTAAGTCTATTTCAAGGTGTTTAGTTCTTTCATGAAAAACAGGGTTGGCTGCTATCTTAATAGCAGAATTACTGTCACAATATAAAGTTACAGGCAAAATATTTTCAATGTTTAAATCTTTCAAGATTTTTAAAATCCAAATAACTTCAATTGTAACTGAAGCAAGAGCTCTATACTCTGCTTTAGTTGAAGATTTAGAGAGTGTTTTGTTTCTTACTTTTCCAAGAAATAAGTGAGTTATTTAGAAAAACACAAAATCCTGTAACTGATTTTCTTGTAATAACATATTTAGCCCAATCAACATCATAAAAAGCTTTTAAACTCATACCGGAATCCTTGACAATATGAATGCCCAAACCTAGATAGCCTTTAAGATATATCAATATCTTGAAAGTTGTTTTAAGATGAGATTGTAATGGAGAGTGCATAAACTGACTTAAACAATGCACATCATAAGAAATATCAGGTCTAGTATTGGTTAAATAAATCAGTTTACTCATTAGCTTCTGATAATCAGTAATATTATCAAGAGTAGGATCAATATCATAAGCCTCATTAGAAATGACCAGTTTAGACATTAAGGGAGTTTTAGCAGGTTTACATGCAAGCATACCATATTCAGATAACAAATCAAGCACATACTTTCTTTGATTAAGGCAGATTCCTTTATCAGTATCAATAACCTCAATGCCAAGAAAATATTTAAGTTTACCCAAGTCTTTTATCATAAATTTAGACTTGAGATAAACTAGCCAAATATAAGAAAACCGTATTAACCATTATTAATCCGATTAGAAAGTTGGTTTGTTTATTAAGTGTAATGATTTCTTCTCTCGAGGCGGTATATCATTCTTAAGACTTAGGCGTTACATCATCCTAAGACCTAGACACAATAATTATGTCATAATTAAAGCATCCGCATAAAGCATCCTTATTTGCTGATTATAATCTATCTTAGGGATTAAAGCATACTATGATGCTTGTTAAAACCCTTTGTATAGCGACTTTTATCACTTACGCTTAATGACGATTTATTACATAGTAGTTCATTCGTTCAACCCATCATTGGAATCAGAACGTTATTTGTTAAATTATCTAGGTTCACCTTCTAGTCAACACGATCAATAAACCATTGGCAATATCTAATTAACTAGTTAAGCCTGAAGCGTATCCTAGACACAGATTTAGAAGGACAATATTTGTTGAAAAAATCCTATGGTTTCTAGAGGTATAAAAGTCATTTTATGGAGAGCTTATCCAGATTCTAGATACTTGGTATGTATCACTAGATCCAGGTTGAATGATAGGTCGATTTACAAAAGCGCGGGTAAACAAGTGATAAATTTGATAAACTTAAACAACCATTCAACAATAATAAATCAAGCAATAAGATAAAAATACAACATTCAGTTCTTCATAATATGGCTATACCTGATGGGTATTAGCTTCAACGTCATAATAAATACAAAGTAATTATTTAGCAAAGGTAAACTAACCGAGTTAACAAATGATACCAAAACCTGAACGATTACTAAAGTATATGGAATTACACGATGTCTCCTATGGAATTGATAACGTTGCTTGACCTCTTCTTCTTTTTTTCTCCTCTGAAAATTGAATTTTATGGTTTAGGTATCGCGGTATATGATTTAGACACTCAAATAACTCATTTGAGTTTTGTATTTATTATGGTCTGTAAGTCGGTTCGATACGGCGTATCCAAGGGATTAGATACGACGTATTAAGGGTTTTTTGGAGTAGGGACCACGTTTGATATCATCTATAATATTCACATACTATATCTTTAATACAGCGTATTGTGTTTCTTTGGATACGGCGTCTGGAAGCTTCATTCCTTTGTGGTCTGTGGTGAGCGCAGGCACGGATACGCCGTATCTTCCTTGATGGATACGGCGTATTGGTCTTTAGAATATTAATCTTTAAAATATCTTCGTTTAAGCTCCAAAATACGCGCCTTTTGCTAATATTCACCAAGTACTCCATAATTACTGCAATTCTCAAATATAAACGATTAAGTAACAATTCTTTGCAATAACTATACAAAATGGGTTAATAACATGGGATAAATGATGCTATAAAATAGACGTTATTTGATGTCATCAAATATCCCCCACTTGAATCCTACTTGTCCTCAAGTAGAAAAAAATTAACCTTTAGATAGTTTATAAAAAATGTATCCCTAAGGATTATTTTATTTTATGCATTTTATTTGAATTTTCGATCTATTACAAGTACACAACCAAACACCTCACGAAATAGGAAGATGAAAACACTCAAATCACTCAACTAATCTATGTGGTAACATGTAACTAATTCGCTCAATTGCTCGGTCGTGACGAGTATTCTATCATAAGCTTGGCAAGGATACACATCTCCACCACTAAAGCCAAGGAGTAACAAGTTTATAAAGGTAAATATAGGTTTTTGTATGGAAAGTATTTAAGGGTTGATCATTCTATAATCTTTCACCAGAAGTACCACTCCAACAAGGCAGATGAGCACACATACATGGCTGTGTGTACGACGAAAATAGCATGTGGCTTCTTTTTGTTTGTGTTCGATTCACATCCCCCATTCGAATTTAACCAACGGTTAGATGAATGAATGATATTAGGGTAGATCATTCTAACTTTCATCAAAAGTCATAAACCAATGAGGCAGCTGAGACATGCATACATGGCCTTAATGACGGAATAGACATGCACGCTCGATCGCATCCTCATTCGCATAAAACCAGCGGCTAATCATTAGGTGAGAGGGAAGTAAATTGTTGTTAAATAAAAATCAAGAAACAAATAGATTAAGACTAGGATACAAGTTGCTAGACATTTTTTCCCGGCCGTTACTATGATAAAGACACGACTATTTACAACGTCTTCATCATAGATCAAAAACAACAACCTAAGTTGGCGTTCCCGTAACGGTCAACTTCCCAATCATCCCAAACTTTACATACTCTACAAGGTAAGTGGTGATATCTTTCACTTTGTATAATACTCTACATCATGGATTTGTATCAACGAATAATCGATCATTCGTGTAATTCCTTCGGTTCTTGCTTTGCGAAACGATTATCTTTAAACTTTTCTTCTCTTTTGCGATTTTTCTAATTTTTTTTACCAAACATTTACGAATATACTCGAGTGTTCTCATCTTCACGATCATAATAATTTCGGATTAATAATTTCTCTATAAGTTCTTGTTCTTTTGGATCACTATATAATTGTGATGGTAGTATAATCTAGTTTTATTCATGAGTTTTGACTACTAATATACATTCCTATTTGCAATGTGCAAATTTCCAACCACACCAAAGATAGAAATGACACCAAGACTCGGAAAATACAAACTTTACACTTATTAAGCAATAGCAAACTATAAATTAAATTAATCTAACAGGGTAGGGTAAAGTGTAAGCGGTGTAACGAAACAACTATTGGTGTTAGTTCCTAAAGGATTGGCTCTACGGGTTGTTCTAGTGGATCTTCACTCTAAAGATGAGAGTGGAAAAGGGTTTAAACTGGAGGTTAACTAACCGGTGTAGTTAGTTAATAAACAACATGGATAGGCTTTTTGGGTGTAATCCTAAAAATTTACCAATGTAAACAAGTTACTCTAATTAAATCCATAATACTCATTATTGTGGTCTCGAATATACCAAGCCAAGTTCTAAAGTCTACAACATCACCGGCACACTCATATTTTGTGGAATTTGGGTAAACATTTGGAAACAGATAGGCTACGGATGTGGTGGTGGCGGCGGTGGTGTTAGGGTTTGGGTTGTCTGGTGATGAAAAAATGGTGCCCATTAGTTTCTTATACATTTTGTTTTTCTATTTGATGCATTTTACATGTTATTATACAACCTGAGTTTGCTAGATTGTCGTCATTTAATCTATGAGCCAATTACGTAGTTGTTTTGCTCTTTGTATTTATAATTAACTATCGTTGATTGGTTTTTTATATTGTATTGATCAAGTGGAATCCAAAAAAGATGGTATGCTTTTTTTACTTGAGAAATAAGAATTAGAAGTACACTTTGAAACATAGATGATGGTGGTGGTAAATTGGAAGAAGAAGAAGAGGGTGAGTGTGGGTTGAGAGATTTCAGATGGGTGGTGTGGGTCGGAGATGATGGTGGTGGTGAAGATGGGCGTGGAGATGATGGTTAGTGGGTTAGAAAAAGTAAAAAAAAAGTGAAGTCGCTCCGAGTATAAATACGGGGTCGCTCCAAGTTAAAAAAAACATGGCTAGAAAAGTACACTTACACAAAGTGTACTTTAAAAGTACATATATTAGTATTTTATTGGGTCGCTCTAGTCGCTCCGATCACTCTGGGGCATTTGAGAAACACATTTTTTTTTAGGGCAATAAGTACATACACCAAATTTTTTTGGGGCAAACATAAAAATACCCCCTAAATGGGTCATTAAAAATTATTGCATATAGGACTACTGTGTTGAAAACCAACTTCTTTGTTGTGTGAACCATGAAGAATTAGGTGAATAAGTTAAAAAAAAAGTCTATCATTATAAAATACAAAAGATTATTAGTTAATTATTTGGCATTACACGGTACGATCCAGTGATACTAAACTTAGGGTCCGTTTGGTTTGTAGATGAGTTTATGATTAGGATTAAGATTTGAATTTGAATTTGATTTAGGATTTGAATTTTGATTTAAGATAGGAGAGATAAAATAATATTAAAAAATATATTATATATTAAAATATAAATTAAACATTATTTATATTAATGGTAAAAAATAAAAAAATAGATGAAAGGTGAAAACAATATATGCAAGTGTCATACAACCCCTTAAACCTTTTTACTTTACTTTATCTCCTAATATTTTACCTATCATCCTAAACCCAACTTTTAAAAATACAACCAAACAACCAATTTAGGTTTTTAACCCAAAACCCATGATAAACCCCCGAACCAAACGAGCCCTTAAAACGAAAATAATGAGATATAACTATTTCAGATGCATCTGTTTAAGTTAGATTCGTCATTATTAAGTTAGATGAAAATTTAAGGTGACATGGCATCATTTTAAATCTTTAGAGCGAGAGGTACGGTGGGTTGGTAGGGTGGCGCCATCGTACCAGCCGAGACATTTTTGGCGCCGACGGTATCGTGGCTGGCGTCATCGGCCTTCGCATCGTGGTGACCAGCTCACGCCATACCTTTTTTTTTAAATATGGACGTTAGAAAACGGCTAGGATGGTTTTTTTTACCGTTTTATGCATTAAAACATCATTTTTTAAAACTTTTACCCTTTAAAAATCCTATAAATACCACATTATTATACCATACTTTACATACTCATCCACTATAATTTATAACACATTATTTTTTACATCTATATTTTTTCTCCCAAAATGAATCCCAACAATCCATGGATAACCGGTATGCTCAACGAGCCCAAAAACCAAATTCCGGGTTCTTCTTCGGCTAATCCCAACACCCAAATGCCTTACTATCCCAACTATAACCTGTATTCTAATTCCGATCAACAAATTGCATTTCAACAATGGCAACTTCAACAACAAATGCAATATACCTAAATTTCTCAACAACAACCCGGTAAATCCCAACAACAATCCGACCAACAATCTCACCAACCACAAGACGAAGAAGACGAGGCGGTCCGGACTCTGACATCAGCCAAAACACGAGGAAAACGTATCAAGAAAAAGGTTAAGAAAAACGTTGAACCGCAACCGCAAGCCGAAGCCGTCGTTCGATTTTTCGGAGCCAAGACGAGGAGTTGCTTTTGGCGGAATGTTTCATACAAATATTCAAGGATCCAAAAATCAGTTCGGATCAAAAAAATGATACGTTTTGGTACAAAATTCTCGAGGTATACAATGATGAAGCCGCGAAAAGAAACTTTTCGATTCGTACCAAGAACATGTTAACGGGAAAGTGTACTCCTATGAATCGAGAGATCACTAAGTTTAATTCGTTAGTGCTCGAAACGAGGGTTATGAGTGAGGAGAATGATGAGAATTGGATGACGAGGGTTGACATCTTGTATAGAACACACATTGGTTCGGATTTTAAGCACAAGAGCTCTTGGTCATTTTTGAAAGACAGGCACAAGTGAAAAAAATCCTGATTCGACAAATGCAAGACGAAATCTGTGACAACTGGCAATTTTCAGATCTTTATTTTTGCGATTTTACGTACTATTTTTTTTACTTTTTACGGCAGTGTGATTTAATTTACGTGAAAACCGAGAAGTTATCCCGCGTATAACTGAAAAACATCATTGGACGCGTTTCAGCTTTTGAATAAGCGTAGTCTTTTTACGACTAACACTTTTCGACTTAACGGACATATTTTTATTTTATTTATATTTTTATTTTAGACGTCGCGCGTTTTTATTTTTTACGAGTTACGTAAATGTTACTAGTTCATTTCATGCACATGCATATGCATACCTTTCATGAATACATATCTAGATACCACCTTGCATGATAATTCAAATTTTGAGATCATTTTGGTCCCCCCCCCCGCCTTGTGCCTTGTTCGTCCGCCACCAACAAGCCCCAACACCATACCATTTTTTTTGCTACCTTGTCCCATTTAGTACTAAACCTAACCCTTATTTTTCTAGTTGGTTTTGTCCCTTAACAAGCTTGAACCCCATAACATTGGATACCATTTCATTGTGTGAGCATAAATATTCACATTCATTCATTCATCTCATTTCACACATACATAAAACACACACAACAAATTTTCTCTCTTCGTCTCCCTTTCTTTTCTTGGTCGGCCGAACCCACAAACACACACACACACACTTTGTGTTTGTTTTCCTTGTTCTCAAATATTGGTTCTTGTTCACTAGTGATTCCTTGGTGATTGTTTTCGGGATATTCAAGATTATATTCGGGTTATATTCAAGATTATTCTGGGTTTAAATCCATCACTTTTTCCACACCTTGTAAGCCATCTTCATCTCTTCTTGTTCATATACCTTCATTTATGAACACATCTCTTGTTCTTTCAAAAACATCATCACCCATGTTTGTAAAAATGATTTTCACAAAGAAACTAACAAAAATAAAAAGGGTTGTACAACTTATTCGTGTTTTGAGTTTATTCATAATATTCTTGTACTTTTGGGTTAATAGTGTGATTATAAGTGTTAAAGTGGTTCTTGATGATATAGTAACAATCGGTGGAAGGGATTAGGTAGTCTTGGAGTTTTTTAGCGTTGGTAACAGTCGGTGGAAGGGATTTATGCTAATTTTGAAGTTGTGTTGTTTGCGGCTAAAAATATAGTGTAGTTTTGATAGAAAATACTTGTCCAGATTTTTAATGAAGCAAAACGAGTTGTTAAAACCAATTTTAAAAGTCAAGAGTTTAAAAATATAATAGTACCCTTAAATACGAACGCGTGCATATAAAGATCGCTAAAAACGGACTTAAAACGAGTGAGTTATGACCAAATGAAGTTCAGACGAAAACTAGTAATTTTCCAGCTCAAAACTGTTTTCGACACAATCTGTCTGGTTTACGTTTTCGTGTTTTTGACCCATTTCGATTCCGAGTTGGGTAAAACGTATAAAAGAAAACTTGTAGAACGTGATTTTTCCTTGAAACGTAGCTTTTGACCATCCCATGAATCTTTATAACGAAGGAGTTACGCCCTTGTGAAACTGACTAAAATAAGGAAATTTTATAAATTTTCTGCATAAACTTGACTAATAAAAGTAAGCTGTTTGGAATTAAAAATGAAGTTTTTAGGCGTTTTTGGGCGTTTTCAGGTCCGAACGAGCTATAAAATTGTTAACAAATATTATAGTATCACTTATATATTTTCTAGGTGCGTCAGTAACTTTCTAAAAGTATTATTAATAAGCGAGATATGATTTACCAAAGTTAGTGACGTAAAATATATTATCGTAATGAATTAGCGATGAATAAAATTGGTAACTAAACTTGGTAGGATACTTAGCGTGTTTTAGGCGAAATATAAACTACACGGAAATATTTATAGTACGGATAAAGTGCGAGATTAATAAAATAGTAGTTTTGTTTAGCCTCGAAACTTAATAAAATAGTAACTTTCGTCGTTTGTCGAGACTTAATAAAGACTAGATAACTTTTCAAGTTCGCATTTTGACTTACTTAACTAAAATGCAAATATGATCGGGTGATGAGAACTTTATAAAATTCGCATGTGCATCATTTCATTTTGAATTCTTGTATGAGTTGTATCTAAGACACAGCATATCTCAACTAGGTCGAGTTAAGACTTTCGTACTCTTCTTCGGTTTGTTGATTATTCCTGATTTACCTCTTGCAAAAGGTGAGTTTCATAGCCCCACTTTTTACTTGTTTTACGAATACTTTTATTAAACTTTAGGGTGAGATACATGCTCTGTTTTTACTTTGGACACTTTTACTTTTAAATGATACGGATTAGTCTAAGTACCGGTAGCCCACCTTGCTCATTGATATGAATTGTTGATTACGTATACATGTTGTTAGCGAGAGTGTTGTAGATAGTGTTAATACAAATATTCGCGTAAAAATGATATTTATATTTAATGATCTTCGAGTTTTGATAATAACAAATATAATGTCATACTACGTAAAAATTTAGGTAAACAGGTTATTTAGTCGTAATTTTACTTGATGACGACAAATCACTTAAGGTATGAATATGGCATTATAAAACATAGTTGATGATCAAAGAAAAATATTTTTTCTTGCAATCAAACTTAATCATTTGCATAAACCTTTTTTAATCAAATGATTTCTAGAAAACACATGATTAATTAAGCTAGTTACATTAATCATGTAAGACAAAATAAGATTAACCATAAGTGGAAACAATCTTTCCAAATCTTCCTAAATCTAGAAAATCTTTCCTTATTTATGTTAAAAAATATTTTCTTATAGAAGAATCTAATTAATCTGATTTTAAAGTACAAAAGTGAAGAAAATATAAATCTGATCTTAATATTAAACCCAAATCTCAATTTGAATCAATCAAACAATACAAACTGATCTCAATCAGTTAAACCAAACAATCATCAAACTCCACCACTGCTAATCGGGTATGGAGCTATTATCTAAATGATAATAGTTCTATTGCAATCACCAGAAAACAACAACAAGATCAAGATCAAGATGATCTAACAAATTAGGGTTTACAATGAGAGGGAGAGAGAGAATCGATTTTAGAGAGAGAGATAGGCAGAAGTATCTCAAATGAGGGTTTGACCAGCTTTTATAGGAGCTTGACCCAGGTTTGAGAATCCAGCAATGACACAATCAACCCTTCATCTTTCATTCTTTAACAACTTGGGCCCAAAGTAATCCTCAAAGCTAAAAAGATGAAATACAACAATTGACTCAATAAGCCACTGAACTATTATACCAGGATGCAAGACTATATATTTCAACATCTCCTCTTAGTCTCAACCTTTTAACAACACCCTTTAAAAAAATTTCTCTTACAAAATGTAAGTCTATTTCAAGGTGTTTAGTTCTTTCATGGAAAACAGGGTTGGCTGCTATCTTAATAGCAGAATTACTGTCACAATATAAAGTTACAGGCAAAACATTTTCAATGTTTAAATCTTTGAAGAATTTTAAAATCCAAATAACTTCAATTGTAACTGAAGCAAGAGCTCTATACTCTGCTTCAGATGAAGATTTAGAAAGTGTTTTGTTTCTTACTTTTCCAAGAAATAAGTGAGTTATTTAGAAAAACACAAAAGCCTGTGACTGATTTTCTTGTAATAACATATTTAGCCCAATCAACATCATAAAAAGCTTTTAAACTCATACCGGAATCCTTGACAATATGAATGCCTAAACCTAGATAGCCTTTAAGATATATCAATATCTTGAAAGTTGTTTTAAGATGAGATTGTAATGGAGAGTGCATAAACTGACTTAAACAATGCACATCATAAGAAATATCAGGTCTAGTATTGGTTAAATAAATCAGTTTACTCATTAGCTTCTGATAATCAGTAATATTATCAAGAGTAGGATCAATATCATAAGCCTCATTAGAAATGACCAGTTTAGACATTAAGGGAGTTTTAGCAGGTTTACATGCAAGCATACCATATTCAGATAACAAATCAAGCACATACTTTCTTTGATTAAGGCAGATTCCTTTTCAGTATCAATAACCTCAATGCCAAGAAAATATTTAAGTTTACCCAAGTCTTTTATCATAAATTTAGACTTGAGATAAACTTTAAAATTTTCAATCTCAGAAATATTATTACCAGTAATGATAATATCATCCACATAAACAAGCAAACAAGAAAAACACCCTTATCAGATTTAGTATATAAAGAATAGTCAGATTTACTTTGATTAAAACCATTCTCAATCAAAGTAGAAGTCAATTTTGCATTCCACTGTCTAGGTGCTTGCTTTAACCCATATAAGAATTTCTTAAGCCTGCACACTTTGTTCCCTGAAGGAAAATATCCTTCACGTGGTCTCATGTAAACAGTTTCAACAAGATCCTCATACAAAAAGGCATTATTTACATCAAGTTGAAACACACGCCAGTTATTAGAAACGACAACATTTAACAAACACCTCACAGTTACCATCTTAACAACAAGAGAGAAAGTCTCCTCATAATCTATACCTTTCTTTTGACCAAAACCTTGAGCCACAAGCCTAGCTTTATATCTATCAATTTCACCACTAGACCAATACTTAATCTTATAAATCCACTTACTTCCTATGGCTTTTCTATCCTTAGGAAATTCTACAATTTCCCAAGTACCATTTATAAGTAAGGCATCTATTTCTTGGTTCATAGCATCAACCCAATGAGAAAATTTAGAAGCTTCAAAAAAGACTTTGGCTCACTGTTTTTATTAAGTTGAGTCACAAAACAATAATTTTCAAAATTAAGTTTTGAGTAACCAATATATTTTTCAAGTCCATATTTCACTTTAGACTCAACAACAAAATCATTATAATTTCTTGGAAACACACTTTGTCTAGTAGACCTTCTAACAGGTTGAACACCTTGTGTAGTACTTAGATTCTGTTCCAAATTACCCTCAAAAAAATATTTTCTTCAAGTTTGGCAACCTCCTCATATGGTGTAGCAATGATGTCATCACTGCTATCAGCATCATTTCCAGAATTATTAACTGGAAAATCAACATTGTTTACACCACCACTAGACACAAAAGAGTCGTTGCTATCACTCTGTGACCTAAGGTCACTATTCAGTTTAGGTTCTACTCTCTCATCATCATTGGGTATCTCAGGGTACTCACCATCAAAAAAGTTTATATGATTAATATCTTGAAAAACATTAGTAGTATCATTTTTTAGTAACAGATTCCTTAAAAGGAAAAATATTCTCAAAAAACTTAACATCTCTTGAAAAATGAACTGATGCTTATCAAGACTATATAACCTATATCCCTTTTCAAAATTTGAATACCCTATCATAACACACTTTTCATATCTACTACCAAACTTGTCATTATTATTGACAATTGTAGCAAAGCACAAACAACCAAACACTCTTAAGTGAGAGAGAGAAGGACATTTTTTATATATCATCTCATAAGGAGATTTTTCATTTAGCACAGAAGAAAGGAGCTTGTTAATAAGATATGTAGCAGTTAGAATACACTCAGTCCACATCTTTAAAGGCAATCCCCCTAAAAACAAAAGGGATCTAGCAACATTCAGCAGATGCCTATGTTTCCTCTCAGCAATCCTATTATGTTGAAGAGTATAAACACAAGAAGTTTGGTGTATAATCCCTTTATCAGCACAAAACTTATGAATAGTTTGATTAACAAATTCAGTTTAATTATCACTTCTAAAAACCTTAATTTTCCTTTTAAAAACCTTGATTAACAAAACTTAGGTTAGTATTTTAGGCCTTAATATACGTAGTGTGTTAGATTGGTTCTATCTCGAAGTAGAACTCGGTATTTAGCTTAGTACCAAAAAAAGTGTAAGCGACGTGTACGGTTTTCTCCGCCTAAAGGGAGCTTGTTGACATAGTGAAGAAAACTCTCAAGTTTGGTACTTAAGGAGTGGAGTAAGACGAAGAGGAGCTTCGTAGCTGAACCACTATAAATCATTGTGTCATCGGTTTGATCTTTCTTATATTTACTTATTTATATTTTGCATTTACATATTTATTTATTACATCGCTATCATATACACTTGTGTATATCTCTTGAATTCACATAAGCCGACAATCTAAGTTTTAATTTTTAAAACGGTAAAACTATTCAACCCCCTCCTGGTTTCCACAATTGATATCAGAAGCCAAGGTCACCCAAGATCTTTAATGTATATTGTACATTAAAGCTCGAATCGATCTATGGATTCCGATAAATATCTAGAAGGGCAATCTATGCAAAGGCCACCACTTCTCGAAAGCGATTGTTTTATATATTGGAAAAATAGATTTGAAACTTATGTGAAAGCAAAAGATTTAGATCTTTGGCATATTATTATGAATGGTGATTTTCCATCGATTGCCAAAAACAAAGTCACTCAAATTTTAGAAGTAGTCCCCTTTCAAAAACAAACCGGTGAGCTTAAAAAGAGTCTTGCTAAAAATAATGAAGCTAAAATGGTTCTTTACAATGCTTTACCTAAAAAGAAACATGAAAGAATTTTTATGTGTAAAACGGCTAAAGATATTTGGCAATCGTTGTTAATAACACATCAAGGTAATAGTCAAGTAAATGATAATAAAATTGATCTTCTTGTTCAACAATATGAACAATTTACTATCCTTGAAGAAGAATCTATTGATGGCGGTTTTGCTAGATTTAACACTATTATTACTAGTCTTAAAGATCTTGATGAAGGCTTTTCTAGCAAGAACTATGTTAGGAAGTTTCTTATGGCTCTACATCCTAAATGGAGAGCAAAGGTCACGGCGATTGAAGAATCGAAAGATTTGTCATCACTAGCTCTAGACGAGCTTATCGGTAATCTCAAAGTACATGAAGTAGTCATGGAAAAGGATTCCAAAATTTACAAAGGCAAAAAGGAAAAGGGTCAAGTCCATTGCCTTGAAAGCTAAGAAAAAGTCTAGTGATGATGAAACTTCGACTTCCGGAAGCGATGACGAAGAATATGTTATGGCCGTAAGGAACTTTAAAAAGTTCTTTAGAAGGAATGGTAAGTTTGTTAGGCAACCCCGTAAAGAGAATAAGTCATTCCGGCAAAGGGATGATAAGAAAGGCAAGAGTGATAGGAAATGCTTTAGATGCGGTGATCCGAATCATCTCATTGACGACTGTCCAAAGCCTCCACGAAACAAAGATCAAAAGGCGTTTGTTGGAGGTTTTTAGAGCGATAGCGAAAATGAAGTCGATGACAAAACCAGCAATGAAACTTGTCTCATGGCTCAATCGTCAAATGAGGTAACTCTTGGCTCTTCTCATCATAGTGATAATGCTTCTTCTCTTGATAATGATAGTATGCAAAATGAATATGATAACTTATGTTAAATTAGCTTAAAAATAATCAACAAAAATAAAGTTTTGAAAACTAAAAGAGAGCTTTTAGAAAAAGAAATTTTAGAGTTGAACGAGAAAATTAAGAAACTTGAGAGAGACAAAGAAGTTGATATTAGTTGCGAGTCATGTAAACAACTTCGTTTAGAAAAGGCTAAACTTAAAGAAAATCAAGTTAAGTTTGTCATGTTTGATTAAAGCGCTAATTCACTAAGAGAAATGTTGAATATTCAAAAGCCATCTAGTTGTAAAATAGGTTTAGGATTTAATAAAAGTAATACGTCAACGAGCGGAACAAAACACATAAGTTTTATCGAGTCGACTACTGAATTGGCAGGGAATGGATCCACCATAAAGGCGTACAGATCCACCATACCTGGATCCGTGGATTCGTCGACCAGCCAAAAAGTGGCAAAACACATTTTGAGCCCTGCTATGTTTTCGTGATAAGATTTTGTTATTGTTAGAAAGAAACTAATACATAATAATATTGAAGAGTCAAATAAACCGTCTCTAAAACCATTTTTTAAGAATGGTTTAGGGTCTATGATCAAAACGAGGTATAGTTTCTAAGACCCACCACATAAGAAGAAAACTAATATACTCAACAAAGACACAACACACCTCAACCTAGAAGAAACTTTAGCAGATAAATTTATCAAAATCATTATCCCATGAGTTGGAATAATAATCAAAACCAAGGTTTTGTACATATGGGAAATTGCATTCCCATTCCAATAATCCCACCAATTGGCAACTAATGTAAGGATTTACAAACACTAATGTTTTTGGACACCATGTGAGATATTGGGGACCAGCTCTTGAGTTTATTTTCCTTAATTTTGTATGCTTTGTGAAACTTGTTTGGTAATTTGTCGGGACGGAATGGATTAAAGATAGTGGTTTTTTCTACTTAAACATTATGTCGGGAAACAAAAGTCTTATTCTCAACTAAAGCTCGATGGAGGTAATGTTGTCTTTGGAAGTAACTTGAAAGGAAATATCATAGACAAAAGTACGGTCTTTAATGACTCTCTTACTATATCAAATGTAAAACCCATAGATAACTTAGCTTTTAATTTACTTAGTGTCAGTCAAATTTGTGATAATAAGTGTAAGGTCTTATTTACGGAAGATGGTAGTGATATAATTAAGGATGATAAAATCATATGTAAAGGAATTAGGAAAAAATGGTTATATGTCATGAAATTAGGAAATAAGTCTCAAGACAAATTATGTCTCGTAATGGTAGTTGATAATTCTACTTTGTTAGCCTAAATTATATTATCAATCTTGGTCTTTATCTCATGTATGTTGTAATAGGCTAGAAGGGTAAACGGGCTCGTGAACGTAATCTGATCCTTGTTTACTAGTTCCGGAATTAAGGTCATTTAATCCATGGCCTGCCCAAGAACTAGACCATGACCCAACAAAGCCTCTCTATGGACGGCCCATGTGGTGTAAGTATATAAACCCTTTTCGCCCAAGGAAAAGAATGTTGGTTCTTATTTGTTTTCACACACATTTTCTTGAATTAACCATTCTCTTTTTCTCTTTAGTTTCTCTCTCTAACATCTCTCTACTATTCTTCCTTTTCTCTTATCTTATTTTCTTGTATTAATCCATGGAAGTGAAGTGATTCCGGGTTCCTACATACTTTATGACATAGAATACTTGGTCATGCAAATATGCGTTTAATCCAATCTTTGTCATCCAAAGAATTGGTTAGGAATTTACCTAAGCTAAAGTATGATTAACATTTTTGTGATGCTTGCAAAATTAGAAAACAAGCTCATGTAAGTTATAAGGCTAAAAATGTGGTTTCTACTAATAGATGCTTAGAACTTCTACATATGGACTTATTTGGTCCATCTGCTATTAAGTGTTACGGAGGTAATTTATATACTTTAGTAATAGTATATGATTATTCAAGATATACTTGGACAAAGTTTTTGAAATCCAAAAGTGAAGCTTTTGAAAAATTTGAAACATTAAATAAGAAAATCCAAAACCAATTAGGATGTTTTATAGTTGCTATTAGAACAAATCGTGATCAGGAATTTGATAACGAAGTACAATTCGGAGCTTTTTGTGATTCACAAGGGATTACTAATAACTTCTTGGCTCCTTGTACTCTACAATCAAATGGGGGTAGTTGAAAGAAAGAATTGTATACTACAAGAAATGTCTAGGACTCTGTTAAATGAACAATCCATACATCAAATTTTTGGTGCAACGCTGGTGACACTTCAACTTATATTCTTAATAGAATATTAATTCGACCAATTCTAGGAAAAACCCCTTATGAAATACTTAGAGGTAGGAAACATTCTTTAGAATATTTCAAAGTATTTAGAAGCAATTGCTTCATATTAAATACTAAAGACTATTTAACCAAGTTTGACCCAAAGTCATACAAAAGTGTTTTTCTTGGATATTCACAAAATAGCAAAGCTTACATTATCTTAAATAAACACACCATGAAAGTCAAAGAATCACTCAATGTGACATTCTATGAAAGTCATCCTCCTACCAAATGATCACCATTGGTTGATGATGATGTTGGTGAAGAAGAAGCTATTGAAAATAATACTAAAGTAGTAAACAATAATAATATTGACGATGAGTCCATAGAAGTTGAAGAAGTCATTAACATTAAGGAGTTTAAAAATCACCCATTAGAACGAATAAAAAAAGTCATAATAATAAAAAAGAAATCTTAAACTAAAAATAACAGTAAGAATCACAAGCCTAAATCAACGTATTTTTATTGTTTCATCTCGACCATTGCTAGCGCTCTCTAAGAATGTCAATGAGGCATTAGGAGATGAAAGTTGGGTTGTAGCTATGCAAGAGGAGCTAAACTAATTTATAGCTAACGATGTTTGGAATTTAGTGCCTCTACCTAAGAATCAATCAATTATTGGAACAAAATGGGTATATAGGAATAAGTTAGATGAAAATGGTATTGTGTCTAGGAATAAGGCTAAATTAGTAGCACAAGGATATAATCAATAAGAAGGTATAGATTACAATGAAACATATGCTCCGGTAGCTAGATTGGAGTCAATCCAAATACTTCTTGCTATTGCTTGTGCACACGATTTTAAATTGTACCAAATGGATGTCAAAAGTGCTTTTCTAAACGGGTTTATAAACATAGAGGTTTACGTTGCTCAACCTCTGAGTTTTATTGATTTTGAAAAACCAAATTTTGTTTATAAACTTAAAAAGGATTTGTACGGTCTTAAGCAAACTCCTAAAGCTTGGTATGATAGACTAAAAGCATTTTTGCTAAAACACGAGTATTCCATGGGAATGGTCGATAATACTCTTTTTACAAAGAAATCAAAATCACATCTTATCATTGTTTAAATATATGTCGATGACATCATATTTGGATCCACGTGTCAAAACTTGTGTGATGATTTCGCAAAAATCATGCACGACGAGTTTGAAATGAGTATGATGGGGGAGTTGAACTTCTTCTTGGGTCTTTAAATAAAACAAATGAAAGACAGGATATTTTTCAATCAATCCAAGTACATCAAGGAGATGTTAAAGAAGTTCGGGTTGTAAGATTCCAAAACAACCAAGACGCCAATGTCGACAGAGATCAAGCTCACTAAGGACGACGAAGTCGACTCTATGGATAACACTAAATATCGAGGTATGATTGGTAGTTAACTTTATTTAACTGCAAGTAGGTCCGATATTATGTTTAGTGTTTGCTTATGTGCGCGTTTTCAAGAAAATCCTAAAACTACCCACTTACAAGCTGTTAATCGTATATTTAGATATATTAGGGGTACTACCCACTTAGGATTATGGTATCCGAAAGGAACTGATAAAGAAACTATAGTTTACGCCGACTCTGACCACACGGGCGACTACATTGATCGAAAGAGCACTAGTGGCATTTGTACGTTCATGGGATGTTGTCTAACAACTTGGTTCTCTAAGAAACAAATGACCCTTGCTATCTCCACAAGCGAAGCCGAATATATTTCCGCCGAAAAGGCATGCCAACAAGCACTATAGATGAAACAAGCTCTCATCGACTACGACATACGACTCAACGATGTTTTGATCATGTGCGACAATAAAGGCGCCATCGACTTAACTAAAAACCCCGTTCAACACTATAGGACCAAACATATAGATATCCGTCACCACTTCCTTTGCGACAACGTCCAAAAAGGCAACATTTCTATCAAGCAAGTTGCATCCGATGATAACTTAGCCGATATATTAACTAAGCCCTTAAAACGTGAATTATTTAATTATTTAAGATTAGGATTAAGAATGATGGAACTCATCATCGAAAGTGAACATAAATCCTCCCAAAAATGATCGTAAGCGGACATCTAATGAATAAATTAATCATTATTCAAAAGATGTAAATTTTCATTATATGTTCCAATTACAAATTTTGAATCATGAACATAATCAAGATTAGAATTTTATTAAATCATGAAAATATTAATTAAATGACCATAGATATATTCTAAATCTACATGTACAACCATTTGTGGTTATCACATGAAATTACGAAATCGATTGAAAAGACGATAAGAATAATCATCGAATTACAACTCACACTAGTGTTGATGATGTTTTATTACGTCTAAATGTTTATAATGCTTGTGTTATTAGCAATTGTCAAAAATGTGCTAAAAGCCAATACACTCCATGTAGGATCGACATTGGGAAATTCACGACAACTTTCACGTTATGCTCAAAACTTAGACGTCGAATCCGAAAACTTAAACACATACGCCCTATAACATATATAAGATACTCCAATTGCCAAAAATAAAATATCACCTCCTAATTTGGCTAAAATCGTACTCTGTTTGTTTTTGGCACCCTCACGGATCTACGAATGCACCATAGGGAGATCCGTACCCGTTTTGGTAGATCCGTGTGTCAGAAATAGCAGGTACATATCAAGTTTAAACAATTGGGACCACATAATTCCTTATCCAAACACCCCTCAAACGAACCAAAATAATAAACCCTAATCCAAAATCATCAAATTTCGGAAATTGGAAGCATAAAACACAAAGATCAACAACAAATCATCATTACTAAACAACAATTGTAAGTGATTCCATCTTATTTTCTTTTTAATTCTGAGTCTAGGGTTTCGATTTTGCACTAAACCAAATAATTTAGGGGTTTCAAAATTTTCTTATATTTTATGCTTAATTTAGACTAGATTATAGTAAGGTATAACTATTTTGCTTTTCATAGTTACTAGGATGTAGTGTTATTCCATACTATTACACGTATAATAATATAAAAACCAAACTAAATGATATGGGTCTTTATCACATATACAATCTCGATGAACCCATTTGTCCTAGATTTGTCTTAGAATTCTACTCTAGTGTTAATCTTATTCGAAATGAGGATCTCACATTTTCAATTGGGTTTCAAGGAATTGAAATTGTCTTTCGTCTAGAAATATTCGCCAAACTCCTTGGGATTCCCCATTCTGGACAATGTTCCTACTCCATTGATAGCTTTCTTGTCTCTTTAAGAAATAATCGAGAACCCTAAGGCCTTTATTATTCAAATATCCTGTTTGTTAGTGAAATTAATCAATACCTCAAGATAACACACAAAAACATCACACCTCAAGTAAGAGACAAAATTCATAAACTCGAACTTAAGCATCAGCTTAGAAAATTCGAGAAAATCTTTCGACAAAACGTGTTAAGCTTAGAAGAAAATTCTAAGTATCTCTCCGCATCCACTTATCACCTTCTATATTGTATTAAGACACGTCAACCTTACAACCTAGCTTACTTCATTACCAAATGAATTTTGAACATTCGAAATCTACCAAATACTCCTCTGCCATACGGCATGTTCCTAACTCGTGTGTTTTGATATCTCACTGATGCAAATCTACCTCTTCGAAATCTAAAATATTTGCTTGTTCCCCATGTGATGGTGGCAATTAGAGACTATGATGATCACTACTATAGTGATTCTGGAACATCAAGTGATGATGAATAACTCATCCAATGTGATCCTTAATCTATTTGCTTTCAACTCATATTATGTGCTTGTAATAGTAAGTACTTGACTTATAGGATTATTAAATATGGTAAGACTAGTATGCTATCTAATTCCATGCTATTTTTAGATGATTGCATGCTATGTGTCTTGGGTTTTTGGCAACCAAAACCTGGTTCTAGCCATTTTTTAGGCCCTTACGGATCCACAGATCTCCTTAATCTGAGATCCGTCTGTGGTTATGGTGGATCCGTGGGAAACCTAGGTTAGGCGCCAAAATTTAAATTTTCTTGTTTTTAACTTTTACAACTTTATCTTATAATCATGCTATATGATCCTATGTGAAATTTTAAACCTTAGGATATATCACAACTTCCATATAATCCAAGAACCATTATATAAACACTTCAACTCTTCCACCATATAATCATCACCCTCAACCTCAA
The DNA here is from genome assembly GCA_026074375.1 of Tanacetum coccineum. Lineage (NCBI taxonomy): Eukaryota > Viridiplantae > Streptophyta > Magnoliopsida > Asterales > Asteraceae > Tanacetum > Tanacetum coccineum. Next base: position 23,069 of record BQNB010034602.1, read on the forward strand.
AATTCTTCTCATTTCTTGCACTTTTCTCTTATACACCTCACTAGTTCATCACCATGACTAGCTCATCCAAAACAAACTCACCCAACTAGAAGAGAAAAACCTTACATTGGGTGGTTAAATCACCTACCTATGTCAATCTTACATCCTCTAGTGAGGAACACCAAAATGAAAGAACACCATCACCATCCCCAAGAGGGAAATCTCTTTCACCACCACATGCACCATCAAAATCCACCTCTAGTAGGAGCACCTATCAAACTACTTCTTCATCTCTAAGTGAGTCTCCAACACCAACTCATGACCCATATTAGAACTTCCACCACATATTTTATCACCTCATGACCCATATGTGTTGCTTCTCCACCAAAGCTAAGGTTTGTCCTTCCAATGAAGCTTGAACCTCAAGAACTTCCTCTCCACCAAACACCACCTCATGATACTCATGTCTTAACCGTGGATAATTGGCCATCGGACCCTTCAAATCCTTCGCCACCACCACGTGTTTCACACCCACCTCCTGGATTTGAGCACCCACCACCACCTCGTTTCTCACATCCACCACCTGAATTTGAACATCATTCCTCCCTCCACCTCTATTTGTATAGTTGGTACATCAACAACAATGCACCTCAACTAGAAAACCTTCAAAACCTAGGAAATTAAGATTTTCCTAACTCTCCAAACAACATCTTAGATTTCATACATCCAAATGACATGCCTCACCTTCACAACATGTTTTGTCAATGTTGTAGCACCACTAGAATGAAATCTACATGCTTTCGGAAACCACGGGTCACACTACAGTTTCGACTTACAATCCGACACCACCGTTTGATCCTTCAATCCACCCAGCATACTTTCCTGACACTAAAACCACCATGTTGTTTTTTTTACCAACCCTAGTTATATGGTAGAAATGCATTTATCCAAAGAATTATGATTATTTTTAGATTGTAAGTATATATTTTATATCTTTACTTTTTATTAATTTTTCAGTTTTTGTTTTTAGCTATTTTTGGCAAATTGCCCAATTTATATTATTATTTCTGTACAATAGAAATTAACATTAATAATTTGTTGTGATCGTGATGAGGTTGTGTTGTTTATTGCTTCTATATATGCATGTGTTGTTGCTATATATATTTGCTTATCTACTAACTTTGTTTTGTAGCACGCTTCCATAGCTCGATTCCTTGGTGCCCCAAACAAGGGGGAGCATACACCGAGTGGGTGCGACATTTGTAAAATCTCTTTGATTTTTCCACATTATGCATACATCCGACGAAGTTAGCTAGCAAACTCAAAAAACGACATGCAAACCGCGCCATCTATAAACACTTTTTTAGCTTCGTGACAAAATAAGGTAAGATATGAAAACTCACCACAATAATACTTAAAAATTACAAATAATAAATATGATTTTATATATAGTCATCATCAAAAAGTGGGGAGATTTGGTAAGATACAAATATACACTAAAAGGATATTTATAATTACATAAGACTTCGAGTGTTGATAAAAACAAATATAATGTCATAACAACGTAAAAATTTAACGTAAACAAGTTATTGATCGTGAACGTTTACCTTAAACGAATACAAACACTTAAGGTATGAACATGACATTATAAAGCGTAGTTAATGATCAAAGAAAAATACATTTTCTTGCATTCAAACTTAATCATTTGCATAAACTTTTTCTAATCATGTGTCTAGCTTATTATCGTTTAAGATAGTAGGCTTGCTGAAATAAGTGGTTTTGAAGTTTCATGTCTCTCAGCAAAAAGACACTCTTTGTACTAAATGAAATATATTGTTCACAAGCACATAGTATGGAGTTAAAATTTCATACGTGACTGTGACCATCTACATGCGAAAACATTTTGCTACTCCGAATTTATGCATTTGAAGTTCGTACTCCATCCAAAGAAAAGTTATTACCGCTTTTGATTATCTTACACATAAGATTGGAAACTGGGATTCCATACCAAATCTGTTTTATCAATTAGCAAACAAGTTCAATTTATCAAGACATTTTTCCCAGAATAACGCTCTAGGAATCCAACATATTATGTTACGAAAGATCCAATAGAAGGCGAGCAGACGAGATGTTCCTGCTCCATCCGTCGAATTCCCCTAAGGTGGTATCGAGCACATACAATTCGACAGGGCATTGGATAATAATGGTTCTGTTCATTTCACAAAACAGCGCGTGCCTTCGCGGACAGATGTGAATTGAATCTGAGAGTACTGTAATATTTTCGGTGGCCCTCTGGCCTCGAAGACTGTATCGAAGAGAATGCCTTCCGAATATTTTAGAAGAAACTAGAATGGGTAAAGTGTTGATCCCTATAAAATACAACTGTCTAGCGCATGCCTTGAAAATCAAGATACCATAATCAATAACCATACCCGTCTCAACATTTCTCTGTAGAAGGTATAGAAATTCAGTGATATGTTCGTGTCCTATTTGTGATAATGCTATTGATCGACTGCCCATATTGTTCTTTCGGTTGTGGATTGGTTCGGAGACATTGCTAATAAGTATTGATTCAGGAGGAATTTGATCACCGCAAACTTAACACCATATGCATAATGTAAGTCTTTTTGTCTTGCGTTTCAATTTCGTATTAATACGCAAACTCAAAAAGATGTTGCGAAAAGGGAGGTTTTGTTATTCCATTTGGTGGTACACGTTTTGGATCTATCGAAACAAGACACCTATTTTACGTTAGAAACCCATCGAAGTCGATACTATTGGTATAATAATGTCGAATATACTAGATCTTTATAATGGTGTAAGTATAGATCTAAAAGAAGCCTCGAGGATCGTAAGATGGAACGTGAAATGCACAAAAACCCTATAATTAATGTATATGTAAACTAGCTCCTTGCTATTTTTGTTTCTAATGTAAAATCAGCCGTATCCAAAAAAATGATTTCTAGGAGAACCCCCATTAATAATAAATCTAAGTTATAAATAAAAATGTAAGTCAAAAAAATATTAACCATTAAGTTGCAATAATCTTTGGCAAATACTTTACCAAATTGAGAAAAAATCTTTTCCAAATTTTATGATAACAAATATATTCTAATATAAAAGAAATCTAATTAAGCTGATATAAAAGTACAAAAAATATTTTTTAAGATTTAGGGTTAATCACTAAAAACAAAATCTGGTTCCAGCTACACCTCGCGTCACAAACAAAGACGGAATCCTGTTATGAAGGATGTCTGTGGATCCGTGCGCATGATAGCTGGAACCAAATGGGATGAATTTCAAAAGTTTGCTATAAATACCAAACCTCATGTCTGTCCATTTTAGACCACCCTTAGTAAGTATTTTTCTCTCTTCTATATTTATATTTTTCATTCTTTGATCATTATACTTGTTCTATAATCCATTACAAGTGATCTAATTATTTCACTCTTTAGTGAAGAACACAAACGAAGACGTAAAGCTTCAAGTGTTATTAGTTTAGTCGTCTTCATCAAATTTGTGATATTTATCTATCTTTAATCTCTTGTGTTGTGTGTAGTCATATGAGTATGGATATTGATAGTATTTTAAGGCCATAAAATACGTAATTTTTTTTAGATTGGTTACTATCAAAGTAGAACTCGATATTTAGCTTAGTACCGGAAAAAATGTTAGCGACGTGCACGATTTTCTCCGCCTAAAGGGAGCTTATTGACATAGTGAAAAAAACTCTCAAGTTGGATACTTGAGGAGTAGAGTAGGGCGAAGAGGAGCTTCATAGCCGAACCACGATAAAATCAATTTGTCATCGGTTTAATCTATTCTTATCTTATACTTCTAAAATATTTCGCATTTATCATATTAATTTATTACACCGCAATCATATACACAATGTGTAAATCTCTGACATCACATAATCGACAATCTAAGTTTTAATTATTTAAACGTTAAACTATTCAAGTCCCCCTTCTAGTTTTCAACCGGGGGGGGTGGGGGACAGATAGATCTATCAGGATATCATCCCCCTTCAGGGTAAGTATCACATACATGTTAACGGTGTTCCCGATCATACAGACGTATAACATGTCGAATTTGGGTGATCTAGAAACCTACAGAGATACTTTACTTGGCATATTTGATGCATCTTGTTATTAGCTTCGATGTCTTAATCTAGTACTACCGTAATCACTTTTTGTGCTAATGTATGTGTTACATTAGTCACTCTATACTAAAACTTGTCGTCCGTCAACTATCATTTAGTACATAAACCTATGAATCTCCAGCCCAACATTATAGATAATACCTTTAGCATGTTTATATCTTATTTACCTAATCTTAAAATGATTAATTGAAGTGCATATCTCAGGTTGATGCAATTCAACATGCTTCCTTCCTAAAGTTTACTAAATAACACTGATAATTTCGATTAAGAAGAGACTTGTTACCTTTAATATAATTCAATGATGTGTTATTTTCAAACCGTCCATTTAGTGGTCGTTCTCTTGTACTTTATGTTTGAGATATTTACGAAGTCACTCCCCATGTTTCCTATTCCACTACGCCATATTTTAGGGGTGTGACAAAATCGTCATTTTGGTATACCCGCCCACGAGGAACCCGAGCTCTTTGGAGACGACGCGTTGCTCGTCCACCCGGCCTACAAAGGATTGCTAAGAGTCAATGTTCTTCAAACTCGACTGCTAGTTCCGGTTCAAACCCGACAATGTTTCAAAAAATGCTCCAACAACAATACGAGTTAGACCGGAAGAAAAAAATGGAGCGTATCGACCGCGAGGTGAACTCTCGAGTCGCGTTATATGATTCTCAAAAGGTAGCCGAGGACTTCAAAGTCAATAAATGTCGATCGGCGGGATGAATCCAATTGACGCGACTATCTCCACGTTCAACAAAGCACGAATCTGAGCTTTATAACAACCACAAAACTAGTTATACCTTTATGCCAATATTATGTTTACTCATTTTTTCGAACTATGTATTAATTTATATTAAAAATTTTTTTATTTATGAATGTAATGTTTTTAATTTTAATTTTAATGAACTTCATTTAAGTTTAATTGTGTATTCACATTTTATGGTGCCAACGAGGGAGCCACACAAATGTGGTGTCATAGCATTTCTGGTGTCATAGCATTTTTGCTGACGTGGTAACACTTTTTAAGCTATGGCTTTAAATCATGACATCACTGTACCTAGTGCTCTTAAAAACTATCTATCATGGTGATGTCCGATAAGTTTTTTTATATCCCCGCACCCTTCATTTTACAATTTTCATTCTTTTGTTGACTTTCCTATGTCCATGCCCTTCTTATTAGACTTTTAAACCGTTCAATTATCTTCGAGTTTAGGTTGGATTTGATTCATTAATAAAAAATATCTCAAAAGTGGATTTAAGGTCATATCTTTTAGTTATTCAAGATATATAGAGGTATTCATGCAACTTTTTTTTAATTATTTGGGTCATGTTTTTTGACATTTTTCCGACTAGTAAGAGGGTTTAAGTTCATCACCACATACGCAAACATGACATGGTCATCTGGCCTAGGTAGAGGTGCGTAAACCGGTTAACCGGTGCCGGTTTCGGTTTTGGTCAAACCTTAACCGGTTAGGTTAGGAACCGGTCGAAATGGTTGAAAACCCTAACCGGTCTAACCAATTTGGTTCGGTTCCTTAACTGGTTAACCGGTTAGACCAATTCCTATTTTTTTTTGTTTTTCGTTGTTTTTCATGGTTTTATACACAATAAACTGAATAAACTTCAACTTTTATTTAATATGAAACGAACTACATCAAACAGAAAGGAAAATACATCGGAAACGAAAATACATCGGAAAGGAAAATACAACATAATACATCAGAAGTGGAAAAGCTAATCGTCAATGTCATAGTGCGTCAAATCATAATTTAATTCGGGCTCTTCTCCTCCTGAACCGGATGCCATGGTGCCTTAGCTAGCAGCATCTAGTGTGATTTCTTCATCGGATAGTGGCGTGGCTTTATTATCTTGCACCTCGATAGTCAAGATCTCTTCTTCAAAGTCTAGGGCGCCTTCAAGAGAGGATATGCGTTGTTTACGTTTTTGAGCGTCCAAGTGATCCTTCAAACACATACACATCTCTAAAGAACTCGGTGTTAGTTTTGTTCTTCGGATTGACAACACCCTTCCACTTGTTGAAAAAGCGGATTCGGAAGCTACCGAAGTAGCTTGTACACTTAGTATATCCATGGCCCCCCGTGTGAGGAATCGGAAAGTATTTGAATGCAATGACCCGCTTCATCATTTGCCAAGTAGAGGGCTCAATCCAATGTGCGATAACACATAGGTAAGAACCGGGCAAACCATGACCAGCAGACCAAACATCCGTTGTTATGTTGACACGAGCATTTAAGTTAAGAAAACCATCAGTTATTAATTGTTTAGCCGTTGCCCATAATTTCATTGCATCACGCTTAAGAGTTGAGCGACTTACGTGCTTGTATCTTGGTTGCATAGTATTTTGAAACACCATTGTTGTTTCTCCGTGGTCGAAATGGTTGAACTGTAACCCTCATAAAATCACCAAACCCGCGAATTGTTCACAAAGATAATCCGGATTGTACACAAAAACACTCCATCTCGACCCATCGATGGCTGACTTGGTTCTGGGGTCGTCTTGAGTGCCACACATTGCGGGTGAGTGAAATGAGCCCTCAACGTCGAGTTGGATGACGTCGAATAGAAATTGAAGCAATTTATGCATTGAGCTTTTTGAGTGTTGTCCGACATCTTACAAAGGTTGTAGTGACTCCAAATTTCAGGGTTTCGTTTGCATGGTAGAATTTCAACAATCGTTGGTGCACTTGAAGAACCAACACCGGTGTTACTTGAACTGCCTTGATTTGCCATTAGTGATTAGTGAATGAAATTCGGTTTTGCTTTGGAGAGTTTTTTTGCTTAAGATTGTGAGTTGTGTAAGTGGTGATTGAACCATTAACATAACTCATCTATTTATACTTAAACAAATGGGTAAAATGACAAGCACTACACCCAAAATATCAGACAAACGCTCCTCCACGGGTCCCCCACGTGAAAAAAGCTAGATTCGAAATTTGAAATTTTTTGAAAAAAAAGTACAAAAAACCGGTTGTAACCGGTTAACCAGTTGCCGGTTTGGTTAACCGGTTACATTAACCGGTCCTCTAACCGGTCGAGCGGCGAAAAATCCAAACCGGTCCCAAACCGGCGGGTTGGTCAAAAACCAGACCGGTTTTGACCGGTCTCGGTTTTTGGTTAGCCGGCCGGTTCGGTTTCTCTAACCGGTTTTTCTGGTCACCTCTAGGCCTAGGGAAGGTTGGCGTAACCATATCATTATTGTTGCATATGAGAACTTTTATGTCTATAGCAACTACATAAGAATTACAAACCATACCATCAACGAACAAAGCACCCAATTCACATAGAATTGAAACAATACATGGCAATCCTCCTAACAGTGGGAGGAGCGGTGGTGCCAAATTGCGAGAAAATCCAACGGCGCATCGTTTCGATGCTCGCGTCGTTGGCTATTTTTTATATATAAAAAATTAACCATTGGGAGGAGCGGATTTTTGAATATTATATCTCAAAAAATTCTATTTTTACTTCTTAAAAGTCCTATAAATACCTCTTATTATTTAATACTTCACACACACTTTTAATATATATTCTACTTCATATATACTCAATTTTCTTTCAACTATGGATCCAAATAATCAAACACATTCAACACCTATGATCCAAACAATCTTGACACAACCAACACATGCGATAATTATTATGTTTATTTTCAAGGTGACCAGGATCGATATATGCGGGATTATAAGGCGTATCAACATTTTGTAGCTTTGTGTGAGCAAGAAGTCAGGGGTTCGAGATCGGAGTCCTACAAGGTCGTTGGGGAATTATACGACAACCCGCTCGTGCTTACCAAATCAACGCGCTAAAAACAATCATGTATTGTTGTATAATATTACATAACATGATATTGGACGACGAAGGATTTGAAGTGAACATGAGAGATTTGTTCGTTAGTCCAGAGCCGAACATTCAACGAAGCTGGGTCGAAAGATGCGATTTACATATTAGAAAGACAAAAGAACTTCGAGATAGAAAAATGAACATCGATCTTCGACAGGACCTTGTGGAGCATTTATGGAATAATCACTAGTTTGTAATTTTTATTTTTATGTAATGTTTTATTTTTATGTAATGTGTTCTTATTAATGAATTTAATTTTAGTTATAGTGTGTAATTTTTTTTATGTAAATGAAAAAAAATGATCAACGGCGCCAGATTTTTGGTGCCAACAGATACCGCAAAAAATGTGGTGCCGTTTAGTTTCTGTTGCGGTTAAGCGATTGTTCCCGGCTCTCTAAGAAGTAAGAATAGTCATTCAGTTTCGCCAATCAAAACCTTATGTTGCCGTTTGAAACCCCAAAAGAGACACTAGGTAGACTCTATTCGCTATGTTAGAGCTATTAACTTGTATAATTAATTAAAGTCATCGGGCTATTGAAACTTATCTATAAGACCTGGTCGTTGACCATGATAGTAGCCATATACACCTTTTGTACATATTGACTTTCTTAACCTCAAACTCTCAAAGTCTAGTTAACTATACATGATTGTGACCTTTGGTCAAATACTTTTACTTAATGTCAAAATTCATCCTGTTAAAAGTTGTGTTGGTTGTTCAATCAAAGATATGGAGTTAAGATCAACATAGACCCATAATTTGTCATAGATCCATTGAATCAATCTCAAACAATCTATTTTTTTTATCAAAATTAAAAAAAACATTTTCCACCTTTTTTTTAATAATAAAATATCTTCAAACGGTAAGATCGTCACACGACAAAAATACACCATCGCGCAAGAGTATTTTTTTTTTTATCTTTCAGTAGAACGGGTGTCCTACGATTATACTTCGAGGATCTTTTTTTTGATTTTTTTTTCAGTCATGAATTGCGAAGATCATATATGAATTCTGTATAAAGAATCAGATTTGATTTCATAAAACTTAATATATGATTTCATAAAAAATCATTTATGATTTCATAAAATCATATATGTTTGTGATTACGCCGAACTTTTTTTCAATTTTGTTTCAGTCACGAATTACGGTAAAATTCCATATATGATTCGTTATACGATCATATATGATTTCATAAATCATATATGATTCATAAATCTTATATGATTTCATAAAAATCGAACTATGACTTCATAAAATATAAAAAAATTCGTCGAAGAGTACATAGTGTAGCCCCCTATAGTATAAGATACTTTAATTCTCGTCGCGATGGTTATGTTTTGTTTTTGGGTAACGATTAACAGATTTTAACACTGTACATATTGACTTTCTTAACCTCAAACTCTCAAAGTCTAGTTAACTATACATGATTGTGACCTTTGGTCAAATACTTTTACTTAATGTCAAAATTCATCCTGTTAAAAGTTGTGTTAGTTGTTGAATCAAAGATATGATATGACCAAATCTCCAAAAATGTTGACTCATTTTTTCCTTACCAACTCCCAATAACACCCTTTCCCATTACTAAAAAGAAGGTAACGTCAGCACCCGAATATCATAAGTTCATAACATAGCTTTGTCTTCGTGAAAGAGAACCAATTTGATATGGAATCACAAGTTCACAACTGCGACAAGGATGGGTAACTCGGGGCCTTTGTTGTTAAATCAGTTAAACAAAACGGGGTTGCCAAAAGAAATAGGTATCAACTAGACTAACAACAACCATTTCTATATTAGAAAACAAGGTTTTTTTTAACGGCAATTTTTTTCAATCATAAACTAGCAAAAGATTAGAAAATACAAGCGTCATACAATCCATAAGAAGTATAACGTATCTTATTAACTTGTGGTTTTTACACCTCTGTCTCTGGGTGCATGGACGGAACCACTTAGATTGCATGGACGGAACCACTTAGATGTGGCCACGCACGATTATTTACCATCCTAAAAAGGTTCGAAATGCCATTTTAGAAAGAAAATAAAGTAAAAAATAATACTAATACTAATTTGAATTTATACAATTCCTTAATGCATAAACATTGTCCATGTTTTTTTTAATGAGGCACAAATGAAACAACAAAAAACACATAATGGCTCTAACATCTGATGAGCCCCGAAGACTACAAAGCAAGTCCATGTTCTTGTTTAAAACAGATTTCGCGTTGATGTTGCTAATCTTAAAATGAAATAATTGTTAGTAAAGGTGGTAGTGTTGGGAGCGCCACAAGCCTTTGATGAAAATTCTGGGATGGCTAATGGTGGGCGGTGTATTAGTAAACACACAAGTGATTGTTAGAATCTGGTCTTCTGCAATACTACCAACATAGCTCCAAAGAGAATAAAAGGGAACCGAGTCACCAACCCTCCGACGGCCCGTAGTTAATCTTGTAACACTATGATTAAAGGGACATGAAAACATGTCATAAGCTATGACATCCGTTTTACGTTACATGTCACCAACCGGGCTTCCATCATGGGGACAACTCCATAGAACATATCGACCCACAAGGTAATAAATACCATTATTTGTATTATTTTTTCATTTCGTATTTATACGATGTAGAAAAAGACTAACCACCTTCCCAAACTTACTCTATTTTAACATCTGATTTTGTGAATTTAGGGTGTTTATGTGGGTGGTGTTGGAATTTAACAATCAAGTTAACCAATTTAACTCTTACGAGTACGCAGCGGATAGATCGAGTCTAGTACAAATAATTAACATACAAAAACACACAATAAGGAACATGTAAATTAAATAAGAAACATACCCTCGTAGACACCAGCAAATAATGATACCAAGAATGAGAAACTAGTGACTAAATTGTCACCTCTACGAGTGCTCACACAAACACGTAAACGGGCACGCCCGGATGCTAGTCCAAACCTCACGTGTATCCAATACAATAAGTAAACCAAGTGCTTCTGAAAACCGATCACCTAAACCCACTCTTGGAATAGAACCGAAATACAGAAGGTAACAATAAGGGTTGAACCGAATTCGGTTGTAACCGTGCTACAGTACAACCGAAATAGAGATCCACGACCCCTAGCTCGAATCCGACGATTGTCACACCTTGACAATATATATACCAATACTATAAACCCTCTGGAAGTGATCTTGGGTTCGAATCTCTAACGGAATAACCCAATAACCATCAACCGAAATAGAAACTGGTTTTAACCCTTAACCGAAATACAAGACTGTTTTGGATTAAGGATTGATTCGGCTGTTTTGAAGAGGAGAAGGAAAAGCAGCGATTTTGGTGTGTGTTTTCTGTGTTATTTCGTGCCACAAGAGCTAGGGTGAGGGGGTTTATAAAGCCTCCAAGCCCTACTCTTGATAAGACTCAAACTTGAGTCTAATCCTTATCAAAACACTTCCAACCCAAATCATTATCCTCTTCTCCTTATCACCTAGGTCCATTGAACTTAGACATCTCCTAGAACCTTCCCTCATAGCCGGCTAGCTCATAGGGACACAACAAAGTTCTTGTCTTAATAGTTCTTTGGTCCAAATGGTTTACATTTAATAGTTTTCGTGAAGTTAAAACGTACTCTAAATGTTTTATCGTGTGTGCCCCCAATAGGCTCACACACTCCTAGTTGTGTATCGCGTATCCAACTAACATAAACCAACAGCTCCCACTTGGGAGTTGGAGTAGCAGATAGCACATACACTAACGACGGAAACGTCTAGCAACACTCACATTCGTTTTTAAAACTAGAAGTGTCTGAGATCAAGTTTCATAAACATTCTCAGTAGCATGGTTATTTTATCTCTTGCTATAATCATCCCTTTGTTCAAATACCGTTAAACCATGGATATGGATCCTAACTCATTCCATATAGTTTAACCATTTAGATATACCAAATGTAATCAAGAATCAACTTGCATTACCCTTTGGGTTCGGCCAAACAATTTTTTTTTTAACTGATAATTCTGGAGAGCGCCAAGGTATTATTCTGCACATATCAAGTGGAGGAACAAATTCTTTGTTGAATACAAGTGTTGTGAATGCTGCTTCACATCACTTCCAATAATAGTCTTTATAACTACCATTTTCAGGACAGCGTTTGACATAGAATTAAAAAGTGATATCCGGATGTTTAGCACTAACAACTTTGGACCCATGAGATATTGGGGACCAAATGTTTGAGGTGTTGCCTTATATAAATAGATATGCCTTGGAGTCGACTTGGAACCCGATGAGTGGATAAAGGATAGCGGATGCTCCAAACACATGACGGGTAACCGAAAGCTCTTCTCAAGCTACAAGGCATACAACGGAGGTAATGTTATTTTTGGTAGCAATCTTCGTGGTAACATCATTGGCAAAGGTACGATTTCGAATGACTCTCTCAAAATAGATAATGTAGAACATGTAGATAATTTAAGATTTAACTTGTTAAGTATAGGACAAATATGTGATAATAAGTGTAGAGTAACTTTCTCTGAACATGATAGTGAAATCACTAAGGATGGTAAGGTCATAGGTAGAGGTATTAGGAAGAAAGGCTTATATGTGATGAAATTAGGAAATAAGCCTAAAGACCAAATTTGTCTAGCAACGATTGATGAAAATTCCACGTTGTGGCATAGGAGATTAGGTCACGCAAATATGCGTCTCATTCAATCGTTAGCATCTAAGGAATTAGTTAGAAACTTACCTAAGCTTAAGTTTGATCAACACTTCTGTGATGCTTGCAAAATTGGAAAAGCAAAGATCCCCGTTCATAAGCTAAAATACATCTTAACAACTAGAAGCTTAAACTCCTTTAAATGGATATCTTAGGTCATACCGCCGGACGGATTACGAAGAAACCGCTACAAGAAAGAACCTTATCGAAGTAGATGAATACTCTAGGAACACTTGGACTAATCCTTAAGTAGAAACGAAGCTTATTCGATCAATTTCAAAATATTTAGTAAGAAAAATCACACCAATTAGGTATGAATAAAAGTGTCAATAAGAACCGACCACTTAGGAGAATTTGATATGAGGTGCAATTGTAGAGTTATGTAATGCCAGATGGAATTACACATAACCTTCTCTCTCCACGCACTCCTCAATCAAATGGTGTGGTTGAAAGGAAAAATAGGACACTTCAAGAAATGAGTAGGACTATGTTGAATGAGCAATCGTTGCCACAAAAGTTTTGGTGTAATATAATAGACACTTCAACATACATCCTCAACCGAATCCTAATTAGAGCCATCTTAGAAAAAACACCTTACGAACTTTTAAGAGGTAGGAAACCGACTTTAGATTACTTTAGAGTGTTTGGAAGCAAATGCTTCATCTTAAACACTAGAGACTACCTTACAAAGTTTAACCCAAAGTCATACGAAGGTATCTTCCTAGGTTACTCTCAAAATAGTAAAGCCCACATCATCCTAAATAAACACACTAGGAAAGTTGAAGAATTACTTAACGTGACATTCGATGAAACTCCTCTACTCTCTAAGACATCACCCTTGGTGGATGATGACTTAGATGAAGAAGAAGAAATTAAGGTTACCGAAAAGAAAAACCTAGAAAAGGACATTGTAGATGAAACTTTAGAGATTGACGAAATAGTCAACATTAAGGAATCTAGGAACCATCCATTAGAAAATGTCATATGAAACCTTAACCAAAGAACCCTTAGATCACAAGCCCAAAACCAAAGTAACTTCTTTTGTTTTATATCAACTATAGAACCTAAGAATGTGAATGAAGCCTTAATGGATGATAGTTGGATAGTCGTTATACAAGAAGAATTAAATCAATGTCATAAGCTAACGAGCGTTTGAGAGTTCGTTTTCCACAACCTAGGAATATGACAATTATTAGAAACTAAGTGGGTGTTTAGAAATAAGTTAGACAAGAACGGTATTGTTTCTCGAAATAAGGCTAGGTTAGTTGCTCAAGGCTTTTTATAAATAAGAGGTGCATCGATTTATGAGTGAAACTTATGGCCAGTTGCTTGACATGAGTCAATTAGGATTCAACTACTAGCTTTAGCTTGCCGCTTTAGATTTTTAAGCTATTCCCAAATGATGTAAAAAGTGCATTTCTGAACAGTTTTTCATCAATGAGGAAGGCATACATGGCACACCACCTCAAGAATCATTGACTTTGAAAAAACCAAATCATGTTTATAAATATAAGACTAAAGAAAGCCTATATGTTCTTAAAAACAACACCCAAAGATGGTATGAATAGATAAAAGCTTTCCTTATTAAGCATAATATAAAATAGGAATAGTAGATCACACTCTTTTTACTAAGATGAAAAGTCAAACCTCATCAACGATCAAAATATATGTTCGATGACATCATATTTGGTTCACATGTCAAGACATGTGTGATGAATTAATTCATGCATGACGATTTCGAGAGAGCATGATGGGTGAACATAACTTCATCCGTCTGACTACAAATAAAAAAAAGGAAGATGGGTATTTTCTTTAATCAATCTAAATATATTAAAGAGAAATTCTTAAAAAATTTGCTTCGAAGTAATCCAAATCAGCAGCCAATGAAAACCCCCATTCCTCTGATACTAAACTCACGAAAGACAAGAAGGTGAGTTGTAGAAAGTACCAAGTCATCAAGCATGATAGTATTTACTATACCGAAACGGCAAGTAGGCCCGATATCATGTTTAATGTCTGCCTTTGTGCCCGCTTCCAAGAGGCTCCCAAAACCCCTCACCTTGAAGCGGTTAAGCGTATCTTCCAATACATTAAAGGCACTACGCACTTAGGATTATGGTATCCTAAGGGGACCGCTATATAACCAGTAGTAATATGCCGACACTGATCATGCGGGAGAGATAATTGGATTAAAAGAGCACTAGCGGTATTTGTACGTTCGTGGGATGTTGTTTGACATCTTGGTTTTTGAAGAAACAAACCGCTCTTGCTATATCCACTACCGAAGCCAAATACATAAGCGCCGAAAAGGCATGTCAACAAGCACTATGGATGAAACAAGCTCTTATCGACTACGACAACGTCCCGATCATATGCGACAATAAAGGCGTGATTAACCTTAGCAAAAACCTGGTGCAACATTCTCGAACCAAACACATCGAAATTCGTCACCACTTTCTTCGTGATAATGTCCATAAAGGACATATCTCAATCGAAAAAGTACCGTTCTTCGACAACATTGCCGACATTCTTACGAAACCCCTTAATCGTGAATCGTTTAACTATCTACGTCTTGGTTTAGGAATGATGGAACACATTTCATAAATCACATTAGTCCGCTTCTCCTTCTTTTGTCTCAATTCTAGTCCGTGTTCTATTCCGTGTCATGACAACTTAAATAATTCATCCGAAGTAGTTTAAGCATTTTTAATTCGCGAAATGCAAATTAAAATATCACTCCTATTTGTAAAATTTTCGTCAAAAACTGAGTCCAAAACCCCTCGCTGAGGGCGCCCCCCATACCATAGGCGGCCCCCAATATATCTAGGACCGCCAGGCGATATGGGACCACCATCAGCAGACACTAAATCTGAAAACTCTATTAAAAAATTTCAAAACATAAAAACAAACATCCCCTTTCCTATCTGCAGCGATGAACACGAACCCATCACCTCAAAAACTAAAAATCAACCACTAAAACTATAATTGAAGATCAAATCAACACCTATAATCATTCACAACATCTTAAAGATCATCAATTGTAAGTCATTTCATCTATTTTCTTTCAATTTGAGTCTAGGGTTCATGATGAACACTAAAATTAAAATTGGGGATTTTTATTTTTCTTCAATATGTACAATAAAGACTATGTAGATACAATGTATAACTAATTATGCTTCCCGAGACATAGATTGCATATATTAGAAATTTGTTGAAAAATTGATTTCGGAACCAAAACCTCCAATTTTTGTTTTTAAATTACGCACGATAGGAAAACGATATGAAATTGTGGTTATGCATTGTCAATACAACTTAAAAACGTCTTCAAACACATGCATAATGATCTCATGAACAAAGGTCGAGATACATAATTCATATGTATTTTTTGACATGTTTGGATGAGCAAAATTAACTAAGGCATTTGGATAACTCTTAAGATTTTAAGTGTCGGTTCGAGTTAATCGTTACTACCACATCGGTACACATCTAGGCACACACTATAACACGAACTCAAAATATCAACACATACGTAAGAACATGATGAGTGAAAAACGAAAGTGAACATGTTGGCATAACTACTAAGAGACTATTATTATTATTATCTTTCTTGTTTAATACATTATGTATTTTGGTATATTATTAGGACTAGGAATGGAAAATGACAATTGCATTTAACTTGGATGATTTTCTCCATCCTACCAACATTCTATGATTAGCAAATTGTATGAATATGACATGCGAACAATGCCACTACTTGCTAAATGATTTACATGCTAGTTTAGGACTACATATTATTGCTTGAATTTGTTGATTCTTGAATTTAGTAGATGCCGAAATCACTGGATTTAAGAAAACGGGAAAACTGGAAATTTTCTGTCTTCCAGAAAATGGCCCCCTTATATACCCGGCGCCCCCGCCCCCCCCCCCGCAACAATATTTGGGACAGCCAGGTAATATGGGACGCCACCAGGGGAATAAAATTTTGAGTTTGCCTATTTTTCTGTATCTTTGACCTCCTACCTACATTCTCAAGCTGTCATTTCCCTGTTTAGGTAAACCATCTTTGGCATCCTTTTCCATCCAAACCATACTTTGCCATGTAAAACTATCCTTTCCATTATTTAAATCATCAATTTCTCATACCTCACTACCACCCTCACCTTCTTCATTGCTTCATCATCGGTCAATGTCTTGCTCAACCCACCACTCTAACTTCTCTAAAAACCAAGATGTCCGGTAAGACAATATGAAAACGCAAAACATCTACTCCAAATCTATCAACCTTCTTCCAAAAGACTCACATTCCCCGTCTCCAAGATCTATTACAATCTCCTTCACCACCATCATACAATCCCTTAAGAGATTAAATGATCAACCAACTCCACAACATCTCCACCATTCTTGATTCACATACTAATCCATCCAATGCCTACATTCATGCACCACCTTCACCACCACCACAACAAATTCATCCTCCTTCTCATGCCAATTGAATTCACTTAAGCTTGTTAATCATTGTTGCAAGTTTTCCAGACACCAATTCCACTCTTTGAGAAATAAAATCAACTTCATTCACTTTCTTCTTACCCGTCCCATACCTCAAACTCGTACCCCTCCAAATCATGTGCCACCAACCCTTTCTTTTTCCCTCTTTAATTAATCATTCTCCTATGATTAATCTACCTAAATAATCGACCTTCCATCTTTTAAAATACATGGCATCTCAAAATTCCATGAATCCACTAGTATTAGATCTATGCATTGTTTTATGCCTTTATAATTACTACCGTTCTACTGTAATGATTCATACAAATATTGTATGAATGTGTGTTAGCTCGTATTAGCTCTACTTTTATCTTATGTTGTATGAATGTAGTAGTTTCATTAGCTATTGTATGAGTTTCTTGATTGATTGAATGAAACTCTTTTTTGGGTGACTTAAATCTAATGTGTTGCTTAAAAGATTTTTATCTTGTACTTGTATTTCTAACTTTGTTTTGTAGCAAACAATTTTTGTAAGTTTGATCCCTTGGTGCCTCGAACAAGGGGGAGCATACATCAAGGGGGAGTCTTGATATCGTCGATTTCTTTCTTCCTACAACTACTCGACGATCATCCTTTTTGATATCGACAAAAGGGGGAGAAATTGAACAAAACTCTTTAATAATATGTAACTATTAATTTATAAATACAAAATGAGTTTATATTTTGTCATCATCAAAAAGGGGGAGATTGTTAATACAAATAATGTCTAGGAAATTGTTATTATATATTTTTTGACACTCTTAACGTTTTGATAATAACAAAATGTAAAAACGTTCACGATAAAATTAAACGTTTACAAATTATTAATCGTAAAATTCCATTTCTATCTAAGATTAGATCACTAAGGTATGACCAAACAACTCATTAAGCATGATTGTATCAAGAAAATATTTTTCTCTTATCCATTACATTTTTTACAAAATATTTTTACAAAATTATTGATACAAAATATTTTTCTAATTAAACTAAAAAGTTTTTATTAAAAACGTTAAAATTTGAAATTTAAATTTCCCCCCGCCCCCCCAAAACAAAAGCTTCACACCAATACAACCTTCCTCTCACAAAAAGACAAAATGGGGCGGGAGTCTACCTGGCGGCCCCTTTATAGGCCGACGGCCCTCTTAAAATATCTGGAACAAACCGTGACCAACCGCCAGATTCCGTTGGATTTTCCTGCCTATAAAAAATGGTCTACCCCTTGCAGAAATTAGACATTTTTGCATAATTTTCTCACACTTTCTTATCTCTCTAAAAACCTTTTTTCTCTCAGACTAAATACTTGATCACTAACAACTCTTGATCATGTTTCAAGTGAACCAATCTCTTTTTCTCATTCCGTTCCGCTCTTATTCAAAGTGCAAGAAAAGAACACTCATATTCGCACAAGAAACGTAGTGTTGAATTATGATGCTCCTCTTTTTATTTTAAATACCAACCCTCTATATTTAAATATCTGTGAATTTATGTGATTCGAGTGTTGTTAAATCCATTGTGTAGATCTAGTGATTGTGTTGAAGTGAAGTGGTATATTTGGATCTAGCCTAATATTAGGGACTTCGACATTTAGCTTAGTGACCCAGAAAAATAACGTAAGCGAGTGCAAACGGTTTTTTTCTCGCGCCCGAAGGGAGCTTGTTGACAATAGTGGAATCTCGAGAGGAAACCGGAGTGATAGGGTGAAGAAGAGCTTCGTAGCCGAACAACTATACAATCTTGGTTCTTGGTTTGATTGTTTTCCTTTTCTTCAATCTTCTACATATTATTGTCCATTTTTATTTAGCTTTAGTTATTAGAGTGTTGTATTATTGTTCATATTGTGAATTGGTTTAAACATACAACTCGAATCTTAAATATTTTGTAAGCAAAGTTTTTTAAAACGAAACGAACCTATAAACTAATCAACCCCCTCTCTAGTTTCCGACAAATCCAACTACCATACCAATAGCTCCCTACTGGAGTTGGAGTACCAACTGCCCATCAATATTTACAACAGAAACGTCTACAACACTCATCCACATTGCACTGTTAAAACTAAAAAGTCTAGATCAAGTGTCAAAGAACATTCTCAGTAGCATGGTTATGTATCTCTTGCTATAATCATCTCTTTGTTACAAATACCGTTAAACAACAGAATATGGATCCTAAATCATTCCAATATAGTTTAAAACCATTTAGATTCCGTTATAGAACTTAATTCATATATACCAAATTAATTAAGAATTCATCTTGCATTAACCCTATGGTTCGGCCAAACAATTATCGATTAATTCGGAGAGGCCAATGGTATCATTCTGCACATATCAAGTGGAGGAACAAATTCTTTGTTAAATACAAGTGTTATGAATGCTGCTTCACATCACTTCTAATAATAGTCTTTATAACTACCAATTTCAGTACAAACGTTAACTTAGGAATTAAAAAATCATATCCACACATACCAAGAATTGTTTGTATACCTCAATCTAAAGATGATTTAACTAACCATATTTGAAAAATTACTTTTGACAACGGATTCAAAAAGTAAATACTCGATGGGTTGGGGTGTCCCCAATATGAATCCCTTTATGAATAACATATAAGTTTGGCGGGAACCATCCATATATTCAAAGAATATAACCAACACTCACATTGCCTTATATAACAAGTATTCCTAATTAATTGTTAACCGACAATGGACATATATAGAATGAATAAATTCTTTCAAGATCATATATGCAAATATAGGATAAACAATTATTAAAAGAAAGAAAACAATACCCAAGTATCTTTATTCTCGAAAATAAAGATCGTCTTACAATTCCAATTACCCAAATACTAACTAAACACATATTAACATGAACTACTAGCTGGAACATTCCAAGATTCCTGATGTTCTGAATGCTGTGGAAAGTGCTAATGCTTTAGTAAAAGGATCAGATAATTGTCAATATGTGGAACATGTTTCTAGTGTGACATTTTCTAACTCATCACCATATTCAATAACTTCATGAAGATAGTGAACTTTGGCACGAAAATGTATAGCACCTTTAGTGATTCCTGATTCATTAGCTATAGTAATTGCTCCAGTATTATCATAATAAATATTTATGGGTTCTTCAATTGTGGGAACAACACCCAGCCCAAAAATGAATTTTCTAACCCAAACGGCTTCCTTAGAAGCATCATAAGCAGAAATATACTCAGCTTCTGCAGATGAAGTTGCAAAGATGCTTTGCTTAGTACTCTTCTAGTCAAACATCACCGTTCTATTTAAAACGAATACATATCCAGTCTGAGACTGGAGCTCAGCAGCATCCGTTAGATAATCCAGCATCAAGTGTAGCAAGAAACATTGAGCTCTATTCCCTATAATATCATTCTCCGTAAACAAGAAACATATCCTTAGGATCCTGAATACCTTTAGAATGTTCCTTAACAGTAGTCTAGTGAAGATCACACCTAGATTTTTTGTTTGAAATCGGCTTGATTTATGTTTCAAGCAAACGCAACATCAGGCGAGTAACATCTTACAACATGACAAATATAACCACACCGAGGCTATGACACATTTTGCATGCTCTTTAATTCAACAGGTGTGAAAAGCACCTGGATTTACTCATCTTAGCTTTCTGCATAGGGGATACTTCACTTTTTAGAATTCCTCCATGTAAACTCCTCTAAAAGATTTTCTTAATATAACCTTTGACACAAACCTATTAAACCGCCAAGATCTAATCTCTGTAAGACCTTGATTCCAAGAATATAGCAGCTCATCAATTATCTTTCATAGCAAAATATCATTCCAATGTAGAATTTACATCTTATAACCATTTGAATGTGATTTCCCATGATCAATATTCATCGACATACAAGATTAGAAAAGTGACATACTCCTACATTTTAAGATATACACAGGCTCATCATGATTTTGAGTTGAAACTAAATTTCTTTATTTCATCATCAAATTACTTATTCTAATTTCCAAGAATCCTTGCTTTAAAGTCCAAAATGAACTTTCAGCTTTCCATACTTGGTTTGGGAAAATTTGGGGATTGACAAGCCTTCAGATTTCTCCATAAGACCTCTTCTAAGAGATGTCCATTGAGGAAGGCAGTCTTGACATCTATTTGCCAAATCTCATAGTCATAATATGCGACTATGGCTATAAAAATCCTAATAGCTCTAATATCTACAACAGGAGAGAAGGTTTTCTTCGAAATCAACCCCGTAGTTTGAGTAGAATCCCTTCGATACAAGACGAGCTTAAAGGTTGTACAGCTTCATCCATGTCAGTCTTCTTTTGAGAGCCACTTGCTACCAAACGGTTTTTTGCCGTTAGGAGGAAGATCAGCTAAGTCCCCAAACAGTCGTTATCTTTTATGTCCATGAGCATTCAACCCATTTTATCAGACCAGGATTCTAACAATGCAGCTTTATTATTATTAGCCGGGTTCACCAAGATCCTCTAACTCAAGCTCCTTAGCATTGATGTATAAGCACATACCATCTGGGCATGTCGTGTCCTTGTGACCTATAAATGGGAGTGATATCACATTGAGGTTTATCTACTTCTAGATCAACATCTTCATGATGTGACTATGTCTATAGAAGATGTGTATCTTCTGCTTGAATTAATTTCAAGAGCCTTTAAACTCTCACTTTACTGCTTGAGTTATAAGACTAATTCCAAGAATCACCGCATCCGAGCAACAAGTACTTTGTTCTCAGGTGGGATAAAGAGAGAAGAAAAACCCATTGTTTCTTGGGTATCCTACAAAATACGACTTATTAGATATGGGTTTCTAAAACTTTGTCAGCTTGGAAGAGTATCTCGACTTAATAAGTGCCATCACAACCCCAGACCTTTTAAGTAAGACAGCTTAAAGTGGCTTGCCCATTCCAGACTGTCGGTATGTGGACTTACACCTTCTTAGTTGGAACCATATTGAGAATGCGTGCAACAGTCTCAAGAGCATAATCCCAAAAGGACGTTGGAAGAGTTATTTGACTCATCATGGATCAAACCATATCTAGTAGGGTTCTATTTCTCCTCTTTGACACACCATTGTGTTGTGGCGTGTAAGGAGGAGTATGATGGGCGATAATCCCATGATCCTTTAGATGATCCAAAAACTCTTAACTTATATACTCGCCCCCACGATCAGAACATAGCGATTTTATAGTCTTACCGAGTTGATTTTCTACTTCCTTTTGAAACACTTTGAAAGTTTCAAACACTTCATGTTTATGCTTTAACAAGTAAACATAACCATAATGACTAAAGTCGTCAGTGAAAGTGACGAAGTAGCCATTGCTCCTAGTCTTTCGACACGATCTAAATGGGCTATATACATCGGGTTATAAGGCCCAAGTAGATCTTTGTCCCTTTTCACTTGATGTGTGTAAGGTTTTCGTGCCATCTTTTCAGACATGCAAGGGACGCATTTTACAAAGAGGCCATACGGTCAGTTGAATTAAGTAATTTTTTTTTTTTGTCCATCATGTTGCTTCTTCTTAATGCGTTCTTGCTAATGGTGTCCAAGACACATGCCACAAAGAGCAAAGTCCCAAGTTTAGCTTGGCTCTTTTGTTTCTTACAACATGCATAGAACTATTATTTGTATTAGGAGTAGAAAAATCAATTTCAAAAATACCATCCCTTGGGACAACACAAAAATAAACCATATTATTCCTAGAAACTTGAATTGTATTATCCACGAAACAGTTAACATAACCATCGTCATACAATCTGGAAACTAAAATTATTCCTCTTGTAATAGAGGGAGCATAATGATAATTTTTCAAAACAATAACTAATCCGCTAGGGAGACATAAATGATAAGTTCCCATCGCTTCAACCGCTGCACGCTGACCATTGCCCACGTACAAGCTTAAGCTCCTGGCTTTCATTACTACTTCCTTGAATCCTGAGTTGTATTACAGATGTGAGTGCCACAACCAGTGTCATAAACCTAAGTATTATTAGGAAAAGTATAGAGTTCTATAGTGAAGATACCTGAACCGCTAGCTCCTTGAGATAACTTCTTGGTCTTTAGCAACTCGGCTAAGTACTGAGGACAGTTCCTCTTCCAATGTCCTGTCTCACCACACTCATGACAGATTAAGTCCTTTGCAGGATCTTCCCTCTTGGGTGGAGGGGGAATCTTGGGCTTAGGAGCATAAGCGTGCTTATTTTTCCCATTCCCTTGATTTTGTCCCCTGGCAGCCTTTTGGGGTTGCGGTTTGTTATGCTTTTTACCTTTCTGGACTTTACCAGCTCAAATAGCATGTAGAGCAGGAGCGTTGTTTTTGGGCAGATTAAGATTTTGCTCATGGAGCTTTAGCATAGCATGCAACTCGTTAACAGTCTTCCCCAGGCTATGCATGTTGTAATTCTGCACAAACCCATCAAATTCCTTGCGTAGACCGATAAGAATCAGACTCACAGCAAGGCCAAGTGTCACGGGGTGCCCCAAACGCTCTAGATTGTCAATATAGCCCTTCATTTTCAGAACATACGAGCTAACTGACTGCCCTTCTTCCTGTTTACAGGCGTGAAAATCACGCGTAGTCTGTAGAAGCTCCTGCTCTGCTTGCTGGGCAAACAGAGCTTTTAACTCCTTTAGCATGTCATTAGCATGGAGATTTTCCAGATTTCGTTGGATCTCTGGCTCCATGGTCATGAGCATGAGTCCAGCAATCTCTTTTGATCCTTTAACCCAAGCAGTATGAGCTGCAAGGATTTCAGGAGCAACATGCTGACCCGCAGGAGCTACAGGAGCAGGAGGAAGTGGCTGCTCTAGGTAATTCAACTTATCATCAATTGATAGTACAATCCTAAGTTGTCTATACCAATCAATGAAGTTGGGTTTAGTCAGTTTTTGCTTCTCGAAGAAGCCCCTAAAGACCGAATTGTTAGCTGACGAGGTTGTCATCTACAATTGTGAAAAAGTTCAAATATTAGTATTGTCGATAATTAAATTCTTAAAGGAATTAACTACCCAATTAATTACTAATAAGACTAAGATCCAACTTGACCTCCCACTTATTACAGAAGGTCTGACCAACGTGTAAACAAGTAGGGCAAGAGGTAAGCGACGAGCGTTAATTGCATGGAATGCAACTCTTAGATTTATGAGACTAATGACATTAGTAACTCTTATAGTAATGTCAAAAGCATATTTGGTCTCATCTTATGCCTCGGGTCCGAGGTCTGACCAGGAAACTCGATTTAAGTCCACCAAAACAGAACGTGCGAAAATTGATATAGGTCTGACCTATGAAAAAAATTCGCCATGGGTTTGGCAAGGCCCTTAGGTCTGACCAGAGAAGTCAAGCCAAAGGCACGTGTTCTAGGTTTGGCTGGCATAGACTTAAAACTTCATATAAGGGTATACACATAAATGTGACAAAGTTGTGTACAAGAAGCATGCAAAACATCTTGTAGCACAAAGTTAAGAAAACATTTTGTTAACCTTTTGGTATAGCAATCATTTTGTCAAATGTTCACGGTAGCTCCATTTAGGACGCACAAAGAAGCGGAGAAACAGGTCAGCGCGAAGCGTATTAAAAACCTGACTTCATTTGGGGAATCTTACTTTAACCCGCCTTAAACTTCTCTTATAGTTTGTCCATAATAGGTGAGTCATACTTCCAATTGACTAATGATGATATTGTATGTTAAGAAACCCCTTTTGTTAACATTAGTTTTATTGATGCCAATATGGTGGGATTACAAATTGATCAAACCCTATATTGTACTCCTACTTGGTCCGAAAACACAAGTAATTCCAATAATTCCCTCATATGCCGAAGCATGTAGTGGGGCGGGAGAAAATTAAAGACAATTCAACCCCATACCACGCATGTAAAACTAAAGCTTCACAAGAAATCAAATTTCATAATTTAATGTCCGTATTAATTTGTCCAAAACCCCGATTTCACAAATAACACATAACTGGTCACAAGGAATAAAATTACGTGTGTAATATTAGACATGTTCAATCTAAATTTCTCTATAAGTATTAGTCTGGTTTTTGAGAGTTTCATAAAATCTATATTTTCAAAATATTGACTAGACGCAAGGCATATCACATATAAGCAATTAAAACAGACTAAAAATTGGATTGAAAATTGAGAAACAAACTCTTTTAATGAAAGCAGTAATTCACATAATGCCTCGAGTTCTCAAAAGAGTCTTCCTCAATTGGAGAACCATAAGACTCTCACTAGGTTTTCTATTAAAGTGCCTAGATCTCCACATACATCATATAACATGATCGCGTGAGTCTTATAGCCGAGATTAAGCAAGAATATAATCATTATAGCAGCTTAATTAACATTTAATTTATGATATATTCTTCTTTTTATCAATATAACATTTGTGTTGATTCTAGGTTGTTTATTCATTATTTAAGGCAAGGATTGCATGTCGTTGCCATAATTTTCAATAAAAACAATAAATAAACAAATTTCATGCAGCCCTAACGTGTTTTAAATCGTATGTAATACATAAATACTAAACAAGTTGACTCGTGATGCCACTGTTGGAATTTAACAATCAAGTTAACCAATTAACTCTTACGAGTACACAACGGATAGATCTAGTCTAGTATAAACAATTAACATACATATACACACAATAAGGGACATAAAAAATAAATAGAGACATACCCTTGTCGTCACCAGCAAAAATCACGTAACCAAGTATATGAAACTAGTGACTAAATTGTCACCTCTATGAGTGCTCACACAAACACGTAAACAAGCACGCCCGGATGCTAGTCCAAACTCCACGTGTATCCACGTATTACCAACCAACAATTGTAAAACCAATTGCTTCTAAAAAAACGATCACCCTAAACCCACTCTTGGAATTAAGAAACGAAATACAGAAAGAATCTATATAAGGGGGTTGAACCGAATTCGCTTGTAACCTGCTACATGTACAAGAATAGAGTTCACCATCCCTAGCTCGATCAATGATTGTCACACCTTGGACAATATTATAACCAGTACTATAAGCCCTCAGGAAGTGATATGGTTTCGAATCTCTAATGGAGTTAACCCAATATCCTTCAACGAATAGGAGAATGGTTTTAGCACCAACCGAAATTAGGAAAACATGTTTGGATTAGGGTTTTGATTTGGCATGTTTTTGAATGAAGGAGATAGAACAGCAGCAATCTATTGATGTATTTTCTTTTATTAAGGACCGAATAAAAGAGGTAGGGGTGTGGGGGTTTTTATATTACCCCTTAACCCTAAAGTTGATAAGGCTTTAAAGAACCACTTCTATGCTTATCTTAATCTTTATTCATGCTTCCTTATATTTAACCTCCTCATTATTTCTATTATATTCTATGTAATCAAGACACTCCCAGACCTTTCATGCCTTTCTATACAACGGCCATTTAAGACATAGGTATACATGGTTTTTCGTATAGTCATTTATGTCCAAATTGGTTTACATTAGAAACGATACGTGAAATACTAAGCGAGCTCTAAATGTTTAACGTGTGTGCCCCTAATAGGCTCACACACTTCTAGTCGTACATTGCGTATCCAACTAACATAACCCAACATATCATGAATACTCCTCGGAACTCCTAGCCATGCCAAGTTTGTGTCATCTGCAACAACTTTTCACGAGTATTTGAACATCTTGGCATCGGTTTCCTCACCCATGAACTGCAAGAATGCTATGTTGCAAGGAGCCATGCCCAAAAGAAAAGCTTCAAAGTGCAAACAAAACTGTTGTCCATAGCAGTTGAATACCTACAGCAACATGCATATAGTAGATCAAAAAAGACAAGAACGTGACGGTAATTTACATGTTAATGACCCTTAGAAAGATACTGTGACTTACACTTAACATCCACGATGCATTTTCCATTTCAAGTGTGTCAGTTCCAGCATACAGATTGTTGAACTTATATCCATCATGCATGTCAAGAGCGTGATCATCCTTTAGATGCGTCACGAGTTCTGGAATATTGCCTGTGACTGAACATTCATAGCCAATATAAGGAGAGTCAAAAGGATGTCCCAGTGGTTCTACAACTGATTTCTCCAAATGACAAGGATTATGTAGATTGTTCAAAACCATATGATGCTTTTAACTTGCACCTCTTGAAGCCATTACCACCTCATCGTATTTCAACAATTTAGGCTGACAGTCAATAACATCATGAACAGCATCGCACCCTGGAGCCATGGCTGATCTTCAAACTATTGTGGGACGCTTGAAAAACAGTTAAGCTTTCCCTGTGGGCTATGACTATTGAAGACTTTGTGAAAGTTAACACCAAAAAATCAAGATTAGATGACACGTGTCTGGTCTTTAGTGAACCCTTTGGATAATCTTTAGTGACCTCTTTGGATAATTTGTTACAGGTATGAGAGCTAAAAAGGATTCCTGTAATGGAGCCTTTTTCATCTTTTTCATTATTGAAAAAAAATACTCATTCAGCAGAACTACTCTCTAGCTCAATTTACTCGAGTTCATTGAATCTGTTACACTGATCTTGGCCCATAGGATAGCTATCAATTTATGAGAGGTGTTGTATCTGAACCTCTTATTCCCTAAAATCTAAAATTAAGTACAAACGTTGCAGATTATGATACAAAAGTCAATGTTGAGAGGTCAGATTGATATCGCTTTTAAATTGTTTCTACACACAATCCAACTGCTAGACCCGCGGAGGTTAAATTACATCATGAAACTGGCTAAAATTCAAAATAGGGGTTTATTATTTCTTATGGGGCACAAGTGTTCATAAAATACAGACCCTGCACTCAGACACACCCCATTGGATATTGGGCCGAAACCCAATCCGAGTAATCCCAATCCGCAGGCCAAAAATGGCAGTTAAAAGCGGTTATAGAAAAACAGTTTAATAACTGTAAAAACAGTTATTTTCACAAAGGGTCACAACCTTTGGCTCATACGAACCAACACAATGGTTGATCACACCTTTTTCACTTTGTATAAATAGGAACAGATTTATAGAACAAATGTATGATGACAATGATGAATGATTAATAGAAAATTCAGTTTTTTCTTGTTTCTGGTATATTGATGATTAAAGATCCATAGAAATGGGTCAACACAGACATCCTGACTTAACTTTTGGTTTGAATATAAATACTACTTATAGGCTGCCCTCTGTAAAAGTAAAAGGCTATTGCATAAATTTACCC
>BQNB010034603.1:0-26668 GCA_026074375.1 Tanacetum coccineum
AAGTTGAGATGTGATAACTGACGGTGCCATAACCAGCTCTTAGTCTTTGACGCTTTGGATAGAAGACAAATTGAAGATGTTTTAAGTATGTCATCAAGAGAAATTGTGTATAAATTTGTGTCTCGGGATCCGGAAAGTAGATCAACACCTTCTAAATTACGAATAAAGCAAGTGTTTTTCTGAAATGCGACTTTAAGATCCGCGTCGCAAAATTGACCAACAGAAAACAAGTTATGTCCAAGCCCCTCGACGTAGTATACTCTTGAGATAGTAACATTTCCCAACTTATAATCACCATACCCCATAATCCTTGCAATATGGTTGTTCCCGAATCTAACTGTACCCAGAAACTTACTAACAAAGTTCATGAGCTGAGAGCGGTTCCCTGTCATATGTTTCGAACATCCAGAGTTCAGATACCAGAGAACAATCTAGACAACCTGTCATCGTGTGATTGTTTCTACTATTCAACCATCAAATAAACACTGTTTAGTACATTTGCCTTTTATAACTCTCTATCTAGGGCCTTTTTGACATTATATGCAATCAAAATCTTTGATTTCATTGGTTCTATGCATTTTATTGGTGGTTGTTACTTGTTAGTGTCATGGAATTTGACTCTTTTTTTCATTTTTAGGATTGTTTATGTTTAGATGTTTGTTTGCAGAGTGATTGTTGTGACGTGTAAGAATATAAATTAGAATTATGATAAGATAATTGGACATTTATGCTAACATATATATATATATATATATATATATATATATATATCATGATTGTACTTTTCCATAGTTTATCATATTAATCCAATTGAACAATAATTCATGGTATTACTAGCTCTAAGAGTTGGCATTTGTACAAGCATCTCCGTTACTATATCTTAATGATTTTACATTATATAATGGATCATTAGATCGTCATCTATAACTCGTTAAATGAGCCATGTCCAAAGAACGCGCTGCAGCAAGAATTTGAAATGGGTAGATACCCTTGTTTTCTAAATTCCAAATCATAAATCTACTATCATGAGATTAGTATCATTGAATCCCTTATGAAAATCATCTCGATCACCTGTCTACATATTATTTTCTTGTCATCAAAAAGCTTGTATACTTCGCCTCTATTTGCCAACTTAGCCGCGATGTACATCTTTCTTCTTCTATTCCCTTTTTACATTCCAACAATCAGAATAGACGGTTAAACATTTGCAGTCGACGATCAATGTGCATTTGGTCTGTGGTATAATGGTATCTATTAAAATGGTTGTCGTATGAACCAACTGTTCTACATTTCTTAGTTGGTGTAGCATGTTTCATCAGACATGAGTGGGGGCTTAGTTTGCGTCTCAATATCCAGAGTTCGGGTTTAAAAGGTACAAAGATACGGAACCTTGGTTATTTGTTTCTCAATAAATTACAAGTTTAGTAATTAAAGTCACTTGGCTCAACGTTCTAATACCACTATTAAGGTTATGAACTATTCTTTGCTTCAATTCCTCCTTGTTTGGTAAAGACTACTGATTAAAAAGTTGGAAAACTCGTCCCTTGGGGACATCTCATAAAATTGGAACGATGCAGAGAAGATAAGCATGACCCGTATAAAATTCAACTTCTAGGTATACACTTACGATTAAAAGTTATAAACCAAAGGATGTTTTGTATGAATTATGAGGCTTTAAACCACCTAAACCCCCGAATTGTAGGAATGGTTGTATTTTCTTGTAACATTTGAGACCCACATTTTTTCTTTATTTTCTATTTATATAAACAAACTAATAATATTTCATTAATTATAGATGACATAAAACTAAAAAATTAAATTCAAAAAAAATACTAAAAGAATACATACAAAACATAAAAAACAACCATTAATGTCAACGTTCATGGGGAATTTCATGTTTTTGATACTTGATACTTGCCGCGTCTTATTCCGACATCCCGAAAATGCTAGTGGAGAGAAACTTCAACTCCTCCAATTTAAGCCTCATTTCTTCTCGCATAACCTCCCTAAAATATTGAGTAAAACTCCCCGATGTTCTCGAGGTGGACTCCAATTTACCTTTTTTCACTTTTCGATGTTTGCTTGAGGAACGTGGTCTCGGATCTTCCCTGAAAAGGTTGCTCAACTCGACATCATCATCATCTCCAAGATTAATCAGAGTAACGGGTTCGAGAGGATCTCATTTGGTTTTCGTTGTCAAGAAATCCCATGCCAATTCTTGGTCGAGGATTTTCCTTTTTCGATGTCAAGATATTGTGTTCGACAACATTGCATTAAAACTAAATTGTTTTTACCACTTCTACTCAAACATTTTAAACGTTTGTAAATGTCATTGAACTTTTGGAAATTGTGATTCAACATTAGCCCCTTCCTTGTTATCATAATGATCCTTGTTACGAACAACATTCACAAGATTTTTGTTTAACTCCAGTTTAACCTTTTGCCAAAAAGATAAATCACTGGTCATTTTTGATAATGTTTTGCGCAAATATTAGGATATAACATTCTACTAAGAATGGCTCATCCTCATGGGTCCAACGGGAGGTTGGGAAGTTTTTGTTTGTGTTTGTATAATTGTTAGTGTTGGAGATTTTAGTGTCATCAACTATTTTAGTTAATTGCGATTTACTGGAGATTAATGAGATTTCATATTCGGCTCGGATACGAGTTAGGAAGTGTTGAGTGTACACTCGTTAAGATAATATGTTTCCGACCATGACAAAGATGCGGGGGTTAGTGAGGCTGTGCCCCCTTGCAGGGTCAAGGGGCAGCTCCCCTTGTTGGTCCATGTCTGTTGGTGAAAGAGACTATTTGGATTTAACTAAATTTAACCACCTTTTAACCCCACATAATTATCATAAATTTTTTGTTTATTAATAGAAAACATTGGTCTCACAAAACATACAAAAAATCACAATCCTCTTTGTTCTTTTATGCCTAGAAACAAAGTGTTTATTACCCAGACATCAATAGGGTCGAAACTTTATACGATAGGTGAATTAATACGATTCAAGTAAGATATCCAAGATTATCATCACACACCCTGTAACCTTTGCCCTTTTTATGAGTTTTAATGTTCTAATTTAGTCATTTGACTATTTGACTTTTGTTATTTTATGTTAGAACAAGCACTGTGTTGACGGTGGTTAATTTATGTGATTGGGGTGTTTTATGGTTATATGATGTATAATAATCCTTTTTAGAGGATATTATTATGTTGATTATGTTTCAGGTGGTTTAACCCGAGAATAGTGCGAAGTGCCGAAAACGAGTCCCGACACGTCCGATAATGTTCAAAATGATTTTTGGAAGTTTAATGTGGAGATAAGTCGTGTAAATACTCTAAGTTATGGGAAAATTATTTTTAAAGTGAACAAAAATACTAAGTAACTTCGGAAAACATTTTACGATCGAGATTTTTGAGTTTTAAGTGAACCCGACACAAAAGAAAGCATCCCGATCGCTCCTAGGATCCAATAACCGGTCGAGCAAGGGAAGGAAACCAGAGGACAAATTTTTACTAATGCTTATCCTTCCATGGGGTACATATGTTTTGTTTTCATCCATATCACACATAGTGCATGTTTGAAAACCATTTCTCTTCTCTCTTTTCTCTTATATTTCGTCCGACCAAACAACACACACAAACACATATTTTTTTTAATCTTTGATCAAAAACATAAAAATTTGCGGAGTCGTGGATTGATTCTAGTGTTCGGATTATTGTTTAAACTACGTTTGGGTAGCCGGTTCACGTTCGTTCCCGCTTTTCAAAACCCTCTTTGTAAGTTTTCTAAATCTTGATTTAACTTGTACTTTTGTGTGTTAAATGATGCATATAAGCTAGTTGTATGGTGCGTTTGTTAAAAAATCGAAAACGAAAAGTTTACGAAAGGTTGATTGGTTTTCGAGCTTATGGGCTCACGGCCCAATAAGTCTCTTTAAGCCGTGGCTTATTAAGAGCTTATTGTGGTCCGGATTATTTTGTTAGCTATTTGTGTTGGACTTATATTTACTAATGGGTTTTAGTTTTGGGCTTAAGTCGTATTATATATCTACGGATACCTTAATGGGCCACTAATAGGCCTTAAGGCCCAATACGCATAAACTAGTTGTTTTAAGAGTTTTGACGGACATTTGGAAAGTGAAGTATACTTATGAAGTGATATTGAAAGTTGATATGGAGAAATACACTTTGGTAAACGTTGCGATAAACGATTTTGGTATTTTGTCGAAAAAGTAGTAAACTTTGGAAAAGGTTTGAAATTAAGGTTTAAAACCTTGGAAAACGTTGTATAAACGAACGGGTTATGTCGAAATTTCGTAAAAAGTCTATACTTATAATTTTTACTCAAAAAGGGACTTTTTCGATTTAATAATAAAATATTATTATTTTATTATTTTAATAAGTTGACTAAAAGACGAAAAATATAATTTTCTCGAAACTTCTCTAAAATGTTTAGCATAAATAAACGTTTCATTCTCTATAATCTATATGATTAATTAATGGTAACTAAGAGTACATAATGGGTTTACCGAAGTATATTTATAAGTGTTTGTTGTCAGAATTTTCTTATATTTCTC
This sequence comes from Tanacetum coccineum, assembly GCA_026074375.1. Taxonomy (NCBI): domain Eukaryota; kingdom Viridiplantae; phylum Streptophyta; class Magnoliopsida; order Asterales; family Asteraceae; genus Tanacetum; species Tanacetum coccineum. Next base: position 4,585 of record BQNB010034603.1, read on the forward strand.
TACTATATTATTAAATGGTATAAGTATATATATTATACTACAGAATTAGTTGGAAGTATGATATTTTTGAAGTTAAGTTGTCAACTATCACACCACTGAAAATGTTAAGAATGACCGTACAACACGCATCTGACCTCTATGCATCAAACCTGAAAACTGTTTTTGAAATAAGTGTCTAAGTGTAACATCAATTGGACTAGGTCGTGTTCGGACAACGTTGCATTTGCTTGTGTGATATTGAGTTTGCTGCTTGAGGTGAGTTCTCGTAGCCCCACTTTTTAAATCTTTTTCGTTGGGGGAAAATGATACTCAAATGTGTTTTGAACTGTTTTTCTGAACTGTGCGAAATGTGGTTTTGTTTTTGGGATAATTTATGTGCTTATGACTGCTATGTGAATATTATGTGATATGATTGTTCTTGTATGCATCGAGGTGCATGGCAAGGTGTGATTAGCATAGAATTGCTATGTTTATGAAGGGTCTGCCCTAATGTAAATGCTTAAGCTGATAGGCTTTTAGGTCCGTATGACCTTGGGGTTGCGACCCCAAAAGCATTGGTATATGCTGGTTTGCGGGGATGCTGGGTCATAATACATGATTAGCGAGATGCTAAGTCATGGGTTTGAGTGCTTTTACATATATTCACTGTCATATTGCACAATTGTCTAACTGTTTGAAATATTGGCACAGCGACTAGGGTTTCTTCAAACCTACGAGCTCACCAATATTATTGTTGACCTTTTCGAGTATCATTTTCAGGTGAAGTTAATGATCAGTAAGGTTGTGTTGCGAGCTAGCAGACCTTAAGAGTATCCTGTATGGATCATGCATATAGAGGTCTTGCATTTGATGTTTGTTTGGTTTAGTATTTAGAGGATTGGTTTTCTAAGGCTTGTATGGACCCCTGCGTGGGCATTTTGATTTGTAGGTGACTATTTGATGTGTTCTTGTTGGGATTTCTCTCAAATCTGTATTTGAGGTGGATGATCTTCATGACATTTTTCATTTATGCATTTTAGTTTTCTTTATTATGTATCTTGTGTTATGATTGATCATTCTTCGTCGCATACCTGTGTTTCCGCCTATGTCAGGGTGTGACACACCCTAACCAAATTTCTAACAGTTTGGGTTTTTTTATTGGTGTTTGGTTTTGCAGTCTCTTTCCTTTTTGTCACCACCTCTCTGGTTCTTGTTATGTATCGCCGGTTGGTGGTTGTGAAACGGGTGGTGGCATATAGTGGGATGGTGGCTGCGAATGTTTTTGTGGAAGTTGTTTAGTTGAAGTTGATGTTGGAGGATAAAAATTTGTATTCTTCGGATGTAACATGCGGCACAAAGTATTGAGTACCAAGCATGGAAAATCCTATAATTTGTGAGATTATTGAATGTCTAGCCGAGGGTTTAGCGAGTGTTGACAAAGATGAGTCACCGAGAGTGGAATTGAGTTATGGGTTATTCTGATTCATTCTTGTGAAATGGATGTGATGATGGAAGTAAAATTGAAAATGGTTAAGTTGTGGGTAAATTAGTTGGCTGATGAAGTATGTATAATTTAAAGTTAAAAAAGTAAAAGGAAATTACCCGTTGGTTGGAGTTGGGGCCCCACCAATCAGAAAAGCAATCCCTATGATATTATAGCACACGCAATGGCTTTGGCTCTTAGCATCATATGCGGTGCCGAGGCCCCCCTTTGGCGCGTACCAAGAGGCCTTGGCGACCCCCTACATCATGGCACCTAGAGCTCAATTAGCATTGGAGATCACTGTGAAAGTTTAAGCATAGAAGATCAAACAAAAACAAAGTAAATAACACAAAGCATCTATACTTACTATTTACAAAGGTGATGATTAACATAAATACTTCGTCATATATTTATCTTTCATTCGAAATTGTCATACAAGATTATTTTGATGTTATGTTTCATTGAACTTGCATTAAAAGGAAAAAGATCATACTAGAACCACACAACCAAATCTGTATTTGAGGTGGATGATCTTCATGATATTTTTCATTTATGCATTTTAGTTTTCTCTATTATGTATCTTGTGTTATGATTGATCATTCTTCGTCGCATACCTATGTTTCCGCCTACGTCGGGGTGTGACAAATTGGTATTAGAGCCAGTTATAGAGAACTAGGTGGTTTGGCCTAGACTGTAACCTGGGAACCTTCATATAGTTGCATAATAGGATCTATGTGTCCTATTACTTTCTTTGCACGTACGTATCATCTATCGTCTATCATATTAGATAAGTCAATCATTGAAATGCGTGAGCCTAATACCGAGTACAATTGAGAAAGGATACGGGTATAAATATGGTTGCCAACGTAATTATAAACGTATCACGACTCACGCGTATTCAGTAATAATATTGTTCACACAAATCGGTGTTGACACCATAGGACTGTATTATGTGTATCATAGTATATTAAGTTATATTATATATATGGTAACCTTCTCGCCTACCTAACGTTACATATGTCCTCCCTCGTGTAGATAATGCCGCTAAGGATGACGACACGAAGTGCTGGCCGGGCAACTGCCGCACCACGAGGTGGAAGGATGGGTGGACGGACTGGTAGAGGAGGCGGTAGGACTATTGGTCGATCTGGTGATCGGGATAACGATGAAATTGATGGTCAAGGTGGCCAAGTAGGTGGTCAAGGTGGCCAAGTAGGTTGTCAAGGTACCGAGGTGAATGATGGTGTTAATGGAGTCACTGACTTCTTCACTATCATTGCACAACAATTGCAAAACTTACTTCCCAGTATCTTAGCCCAGGTAGGTAGCAAAGGTAGCGATCAGGGGAATGGTAGGAATCAAAATGGTGATGCCGTAAATGACAACATCCAGGGTGATGTTAGGGATGTCATTTAGAACAACGACCGTAAGGGTTGTACCTATAAGGAGTTCTTAGCTTGTAACCTAAAAGAGTAAGGCGGTAAAGGAGGCGCCATAGTTTATACGCGTTAGATTGAGAAGATGGAGTCATTTCAGGATATGAGTGGGTGTAGGGATAATCAAAAGGTGAAGTACACTGCTGGGTCATTTGTTGGTAAGGCTCTTACGTGGTGGAACTCTCAGATCCATACACGAGGACGAGAAGCCGCTGTAGGTATGTCATTAGAAGACTTTAAGACTTTAACTAGAGAGGAATTTTGCCCGAGTAATGAGATGCAAAAGTTGGAAACTGAGTTGTGGAATCACGCCATAGCCGGGGCTGGCCATGCTGCGTATACTGATAGATTCCATGAGTTGGCTAGGCTAGTTCCTCACTTAGTTACCCCTGAGAACAAAAGGATTGAGAGGTACATTTATTGCCTTGCTTCATAAATCCGAGGAATGGTGGCGGCAACAGAGCCATCAACCATTTAAAAGGCTATGCAAATTGCTGACACACTGACTGATGAAGCCCTTAGGAATGGGTCAATAAAAAAGAACCCTGAGAAGAGAGGAAATAGGGGAGAACCTAGTAAGAAGAGGAATAGAAGGGATTATAACAAGATAACTAGGACTGAGAATGCTTTTGCTACAACCACAAACCCTGTTAGGAGAGAGAACACGGGTACGACACCCAAGTGTACCACCTGTAACTTTCACCATCCACCCGAGACACCATGTCGCACTTGTTTCAACTGTAACCGCCCAAGACATTTTGCTAAGGATTGTAGAGTGGTTCCTAGGAATGTGAACTCTATCAATGCTAGAAACCCAACTGCTAGGACTTGTTACGAGTGTGGTAGTACCGATCATTTCAAGACATCATGTCCTAGGTTGAATCAGGCTCAGAGGCCAGGGGGAAATCATCAGAACTAAGTCGTGGCTGTTAATGGGGGTCAGGGTCGTAGGAACAACGGTAACCAGGCACGTGGAAGGGCATTTATGTTGGGAGCAGAGGAGGCTTGCCAGGACCCGAACATCGTGGCGGGTACGTTCACTTTGAACAATCATTATGCCACAACCTTATTCGACTCTGGTGCCGACTATAGTTTTATTTCCACTACTTTCATACCTCTATTAGGCATAGAGCCTGGTGCTTTAGGGTTTAGTTATGAGATTGAGATAGCTAGCGGGCAGCAAGTAGAAATCGATAAGGTCATTAAGGGATGCAAACTAGAAATAAAAGGTCACATGTTTGATATAAATTTGATACCGTTTGGAAGCGAGAGTTTCGATGTGATCATAGGAACGGATTGGTTATACAACCATAAAGCTGGGATAATTTTTCATGAGAAGGTAGTTAGAATACCACTACCAGACGGAAAAGTACTTAGAGTTATAGGAGAAAGACCGGAAGAGAAAACGAGATATCTAACGAGTGCTCAAGCCAAGGAAACAAAAAAAGAAGAGATTACTGTAGTTGCAAAATACCCCGGAGTATTTCCGGATGACCTATTAAGATTGCCACCTAATCGAGAAATTGAATTTCGTATTGAGTTAGTCCCTGGAGCAATACCGGTCGCGAAATCTCCCTATCAATTGGCACCTTCTGAAATGGATGAGTTGTCGGGTCAACTCAAAGAACTCCAGGACAAAGGTTTCATTCAACCAAGCTCGTCGCCTTGGGGAGCACTGGTATTATTTGGTAAGAAAAAGGATGGTTCCTTTAGGATGTGTATTGATTATAGAGAACTAAACAAGTTGACCATTAAGAACCGTTATCCACTCCCTAAGATAGACGATCTGTTCGATCAACTTCAAGGATTATAATACTTCTCTAAGATAGATCTTAGGTCCGGATACCACCAACTGAGAGTGCATGAGGATGACATTCCAAAGACCGCGTTTAGAACTCGTTATGGACATTTCGAATTCACAGTAATGCCCTTTGGTTTGACTAACACACTAGCGGTATTTATGGATCTGATGAACCGAGTATGTAGGCTGTATCTAGATAGGTTTGTGATAGTGTTCATAGATGGTATCTTGATTTACTCTAAGACCCTGGAAGAGCATGAAGTGCACCTAGGGCTAGTCTTAAAATTACTTAAGGAGGAGAAATTGTATGCTAAGTTATCCAAGTGCGAATTCTGGTTAGGATAAGTGCACTTTCTTGGACATATGGTTAATGGGGATGGTATTCATGTAGACCCTAGTAAAATTGAAGCGGTTAGGAATTGGGGAGCCCCTAGAACTCCGTCTGAAGTTCGTTTATTCTTAGGATTGGCAGGGTATTATTGTCGGTTCATAGAGAACTTTTCTAAGATAGCTAATTCCCTGACCATCCTGACTCAAAAGTGTATGACATTTGATTGGGGTGAGGAACAGGAAAGGGCATTTCAAACTTTGAAGGATAAGTTGTGTAATGCGCCTGTTCTAGCTCTTCTTGATAGTCCAGAAGACTTTGTGGTATATTGTGATGCATCTGGCTTAGGACTAGGCTGTGTGTTGATGCAAAGAGGTAAGGTTATAGCATATGCATCTAGGCAGTTAAAGATTCATGAGAAGAATTACACCACCCATGATTTGGAACTGGGTGCAGTTGTGTTTGCACTTAATATTTGGAGACATTATTTGTATGGGACAAAGAGTGTCATATATACCGATCATAAGAGTCTCCAGCATATCTTTAGTCAGAAGGAACTGAACATGCGACAGCGTCGTTTGATAGAGCTTTTTAGTGATTATGACTACGAAATTCGCTACCATCCTAGTAAGGCGAATGTAGTAGCTGATGCACTGAGTAGGAAAGAGAGGGTGAAACCTAAGAGAGTTCGAACTATGAATATGATCCTTCAGTCGAGTATCAAGGTTAAGATACTAGCGGCTCAGGAAGAGGCGTCTGATGAGTTTGCGGAATTGCAGAGAGGACTAGATAAGATGATAGAACGTAGGGATGATGGAGCATTATACTACATGGATCAAATATAGGTTCCTTTGAAGGGTGATGTGAGAACCCTGATTATGGATGAGGCCCATAAGTCGAAGTACTCTGTACATCCAGGAGCTGATAGGATGTATTATGACCTTAGAGATAGGTATTGGTGGTCGAGAATGAAGAAAGATATAGCGATATATGTTAGTAGGTGTTTAACTTGTTTGAAGGTTAAGGCTAAACATAAGAGGCCGTCTGGTTTACTGTAGCAATCTAAGATTCCCGAATAGAAATAGGAGGGGATAGCAATGGATTTTGTTACAAAGTTACCGAGAACTAGTAGTGGGTATGATACAATCTAGGTCATTAAGGACCGATTGACTAAGTCTGCTCATTTTCTACCTATGCGTGAGGATTATAAGATAGATAGGTTAGCTAGACTATATTTGAATGAGATTGTTGCTAGGCATGGTATGCCGATCTCAATCATATCTAATCGTGATAGTCGTTTCACATAAAGGTTTTAGCAATCAATGCAAGAGGCATTAGGAACCCGGTTAGACATGAGTACGGCTTACCACCTTCAGACCGATGGTCAGAGTGAGCGTACTATTTAGACCTTAGAAGACATGCTTAGAGAATGCGTCCTAGACTTCGGGGGAAGTTAGGATGTTCATCTTCTATTAGTTGAGTTTTCGTATAACAATAGTTATCATTCTAGTGTGCGATGTACACCATTTGAAGCCTTGTATGGTAGGAAGTGTCGCTCACCGATTATGTGGGCAAAAGTTGGGGAAGGACATTTGATAGGGCCTGAGTTAGTGCAAGAAACCACTAAGAAGATCTCGTAGATTAAGGATAGACTTAAGGCTGTGCATGATCGCCAGAAAAGTTATGCCGATAAGAGAAAGAAGCCCTTAGAGTTCAGTATAGGTGACTATGTCTTGCTCAAAGTATCGCCTTGGAAAGGTGTGGTACGCTTTGGGAATAAGGGGAAACTAGCACCTAGATTTTTTGGACCTTTTGAGATCATTGAGAAGGCAGGTCCAGTGGCCTATAGGCTAGATTTACCTGAGGAGCTCGATGGTGTTCATGACACGTTCCACGTGTCGAACCTTAAGAAGTGTTTGGCTTACCCAATACTGCAAGTACCTTTGGATGAGATCCAAGTTGATGCTAAGTTGAATTTTGTAGAAGAGCATGTAGAAATCTTGGAGAGAGAGTTCAAGAGGCTTAAGCGAAGTAGAATTGCCATCGTCAAGGTTCGGTGGAATTCAAAACGTGGACCTGAATTCACGTGGGAACGTGAGGACCAAATGAAACATAAGTATCCGCATCTGTTTAGTTTTGTCAGTAGCAGAATTTCGGGGTCAAAATTCTTTTTAAGGTGGGTAGAATGTAACCTTTGCCCTTTTTGTGAGTGTGAATGTTTTAATTTAGTCCTTTGACTATTTGACTTTTGTCATTTTATGTTAGAACAAGTACCATGTTGACGGTGGTTAATTTATGTGATTGAGGTGTTTTACAGTTATATGGTGTATAATAATTCTTTTTAAAGGATATTATTATGTTGATTATGTTCCGGGTGGTTTAACCCGTGAATAGCGCGAAATGCCAAAAACGAGTCCCGACACGTCCGATAACGTTCAAAATGATTTTTGGAAGTTTAATGTGGAGATAAGTCGTGTAAATACTCTAAGTTATGGGAAAAGTATTTTTAAAGTGAATAAAAATGCTAAGTAACTTCGGAAAATATTTTACGATTGAGATTTTTGAGTTTTAAGTGAACCCGACACAAAAGAAAGCATCCCGATCCCTCTTAGGATCCTATAACCGATCGAGCAAGGGAAGGAGACAAGAGGACAAATTTTTGCTAATGCTTGTCCTTCCATGGGGTACATATGTTTTGTTTTCATCCATATCACACATAGTGCATGTTTGAAAACCATTTATCTTCTCTCTTTTCTCTTGTGTTTCATCCGACCAAACAACACACAAAAACACATATTTTTTTTCAACCTTTGATAAAAAACATGAAGATTTGCGGAATCATGGGTTGATTCTAGTGTCCGGGTTATTGTTTAAACTACGTTTGGGTAGTCGGTTCGCGTTCGTTCTCGCTTTTCAAAACCCTCTTTGTAAGTTTTCTAAATCTTGATTTAACTTGTGTTTTTGTGTGTTAAATGATGCATAGAAGCTAGTTGTATGGTGTGTTTGTTAAAAAAATCAAAAACGAAAGGTTGATTTGGGTTCGGTTAGGTAGTTTAGCTCACTCTAAAAGGATATCTGCTTTGGCTTAGGTGCCTTTCGAATAAAATAAAAGGGGATAAGGATTTTGTAGTTTTATTATTGTGGTTGTGATTGTTGAAAAATATTTATTTGCTATGTAGTTTATTATGGATATTGGATTATTTGGCGTATTTTTAAGCATTTCGAGCTTATTTTGGGCTTATTAGCTCTCAAAATTTTATGGAAATACAAAGAAAGTATTTTTGGTTATTTACCTCGTATGTCGTATATTTGTGGACTATTTTGATAGCTATTGGTGATAACCGAATATACTACGTAGCTTATTAGCTTATTTTTAAGCCTAATTGATTGGTTTTGGAGCTTATGGGCTCACGGCCCAATAAGTCTCTTTAAGCCATGGCTTATTAAGAGCTTATTGTGGTCCGGATTATTTTGCTAGCTATTGTGTTGGACTTATATTTACTAATGGGTTTTAGTTTTAGGCTTAAGTCGTATTATATATCCACGGATACCTTAATGGGCCACTAATTGGGTCTTAAGGCCCAATACGCATAAACTAGTTGTTTTAAGAGTTTTGACGGACTTTTGAAAAGTGGAGTATACTTATGAAGTGATATTGAAAGTTGATTTGGAGAAATACGCTTTGGTAAACGTTGCGATAAACGATTTTGGTATTTTGTCGAAAAAGTAGTAAACTTTGAAAAAGGTTTGAAATTAAGGTTTAAAACCTTAGAAAATGTTGTATAAACGAATGGGTCATGTCGAAATTTCATAAAAAGTCTATACTTAGAATTTTTACTCAAAACGGGATTTTTCGATTTAATAATAAAGTATTATTATTTTATTATTTTAATAAGTTGACTAAAAGACGAAAAATATAATTTTCTCAAAACTTCTTTAAAAAGTTTAACATAAATAAACGTTTCATTCTCTATAATCTATATGATTAATTAATGGTAACTAAGAGTACCGAATGGGTTTACCGAAGTATATTTATAAGTGTTTGTTATCAAAACTTTCTTATATTACTCTACTATATTATTAAATGGTATAAGTATATATAATACTACAGAATGAGTTGAAAGTATGATATTTTTGAAGTTAAGTTGTCAACCATCACACCACTGAAAATGTTAAGAATGACCGTACAACGCGCATCTGAACTCTATGCATCAAACCTGAAAACTATTTTGGAAATAAGTGTCTAAGTGGAACATTAATTAGACTAGGTCGTGTTCGAACGTCGTTGCATTAGCTTGTGTGATATTGAGTTTGCTGCTTGAGGTGAGTTCTCGTAGCCCCACTTTTTAAATCTTTTCCGTTGGGGGAAAATGATACTCAAATGTGTTTTGAACTGTTTTTCTGAACTGTGCGAAATGTGGTTTTGTTTTTGGGACAATTTATGTGCTTATGACTGCTATGTGAATATTATGTGGTATGATTGTTCTTGTATGCATCGAGGTGCATGGCAAGGTGTGATTAACATGTAATTGCTATGTTTGTGAAGGGTCTGCACTGATGCAAATGCTCCAACTTGTAGGCTTTTAGGTGCGTATGACCTCAGGGTTGCAACCCCAAGAGCATTGGTATATGCTGGTTTGATGACTAGCGGGGATGCTAGGTCATGGTACATGATTAGCGGGGATGCTAAGTCATGGGTTTGAGTGCGTTTACATATATTCACTGTCATATTGCGCAATTGTCCAACTGTTTGAAATATTAGCACAGCGACTGGGTTTCTTCAAACCTACAAGCTCACCAACATTATTGTTGACCTTTTTGAGTATCATTTTTAGGTGAAGCTAATGATCAGTAAGGTTGTGATGCGAGCTAGCAGGCCTTAAGAGTATCCTGTCTGGATCATGTATTGAGAAGTCTTGCATTTGATGTTTGTTTGGTTTAGTATTTGGAGGATTGGTGTTCTAAGGCTTGTATGGACCCCTGCGTGGGCATTTGAATTCGTAGGCGACTATTTGATGTGGTCTTGTTGGGATTTCTCTCAAATATGTATTTGAGGTGGATGATCTTCATGACATTTTTCATTTATGCATTTTAGTTTTCTCTATTATGTATCTTGTGTTATGATTGATCATTCTTCGTCGCATACCCGTGTTTCCGCCTATGTCGGGGTGTGACACACCCTAACCAAATTTCTAACAGTTTGGGTTTTTTTATTCGTGTTTGGTTTTGCAGTCTCTTTCCTTTTCATCGCCACCTCTCTGGTTCTTGTTGTGTATCGCCGGTTGGTGGTTGTGAAACGGGTGGTGGCATATAGTGGGATGGTGGCTGCGAATGTTTTTGTTGAAGTTGTTTAGTTGAAGTTGATGTTGGAGGATAAAATTTTGTATTCTTCGAATGTGACATGTGGCACAAAGTATTGAGTACCAAGCATGGACAATCCTGGATTTTGGGAGATTATTGAATGTCTAGACGAGGGTTTAGCGGGTGTTGACGAAGATGAGCCACGTCGAGAGTGGAATTGAGTTATGGGTTATTCGGATTCATTCTTGTGAAATGGATGTGATGATGGAAGTAAAATTAAAAATGGTTAAGTTGTAGCTAAATTAGTTGGCTGATGAAGTATGTATAATGAAAAGTTAAAAAAGTAAAAGGAAATTACCTGTTGATTGGAGTTGGGGCCTCACCAATCAGAAAAGCATTCCCTCTGATATTATAGCACACGCTATGTCTTTGGCTTTTGGCACCGTATGCAGTGCTAATGCCCCCCTTTGGCGCGCACCAAGAGGCCTTGGCAACCCCTTACATCATGATGCCTAGAGCTCAATTAGCATTGGAGAGCACTGTGAAAGTTTAAGCATAGGAGATCAAACAAAAACAAAGTGAATAACATAATGCATCTATACTTACTATTTACAAAGGTGATGATTAACATAAATACTTTGTCATATATTTATCTTTCATTCGAAATTGTCATACAAGATTATTTTGATGTTATGTTTCATTGAACTTGCATTAAAAGGAAGAAGATCATACTAGAACCACACAACCAACACAAAACCTAGTTTGTGCTGAATTTTATCAAGATGATTTAACATTATTTTCTTAACAGAAATAAACTAATTAATATTCATTGAATCACACTTATATATAAAACTCGTACGCCCGTGGGTTTAAAACTATCTAGTATTGAGCCCATTATTTACTCTTTATCTAAATAAGCAGTGATGACGTATAGTAGGCATACCAAGCCTTCGGGCTTGAGCCACACTATCACTTGGGCTTCTGGGCCTAACTTAGCAGTCATTGGCCGAAACTAAATCCAATCCTGCATTGGTCACGACCCGGACACAGCAAAACGGACACGGACCTAACTATAGGATACTTCTGTCCACGAAAAGCACACGCGTCCTTACACACGGTTATTATGGAACCTTGCCCGACAAGGGACCCACTCTGGCCACTAACTAAATAAACGAAATATTAAGAAACCCTAATATTTCGTTTGCTTATAAAAAGGGACCTTCTGACAAAATGAACGGGATGATTTTCTCACTCTACATACACATACTTTCTTTCTCTACATGTTTACTTACTTTCACGCCAGAGTCTAACCGTGGGGTCCGTCCCTACGGTAAGACTAACGGTTTATTTGATTGTGCAGGAAATCATCACTTCTCTTGCTCAAGTACAAGATCTAATGCTCAAATCATTCGGGAACTCGACCCGACGTATAATTTGAGTCCTATTCTAAACCCTACACTTATTTTGTACTAACAAGCAGATAAGTTTTTAATTATTAATTAAGCCCATTCTTAAAAAGCCTTCGACGTGTTTTAATTAGGGTTTTTGGTTCATCATATGGCCATAACTTTATAACTTTTACTCGACATTGTTTCAAGCATAAACACTGGCTGCTTTTCTTGTTAATGTTTTTGCTGGTAGATAATTCTCAATTAACAAGGTATGTGCTACATGAAACACTGGTTGTTTACGTTCAATTGTTTATTTGTAGAGTTTATGATCACTTTTGATTGTTTATATCTAGAAAAAACACCTCCTATCTTGAATAAGATAATGTAAGATAAATCAATCTAAAGGTAGCTTATTTAATACACTTTTTGCTTATTGTTATATCAACGTATGATCGAGTATTCGAGTTTTATAAGCTCTTTTAGATTAGAGAAGGAATTAGAAAACCAAGTACAAAACGGCTTCTTAGAACAACATGTGTGTGCCTAGTAAGCTTTTAAGAACTATAAGTTGTTTGATACTGAAAATAGCATATCTTATTTTCCTAATTGAATAAGTTCATAATCATATAATCATATATATTGTGCATAAATAGGGTAACCTAGTTGTTGAAAGGACCACGTTTGGGCAATATATACTGACTTACATATAAACCTTGGTGTGAAGCGTGTGAATGTAAACCGGTTACTATATGCGGCTCAGAATTTCCTGATCCTTATATTTTAAACTGAACATAAACTCTAGCACTGCATTTTGCCCTTTTGTTTATTCTCTTAACTTATTTTGAATTTGCTTCCTGCGGGTTCATTATAAATAGAATTGAATTACTTATAAGTTCTACTAGACGAGATGCGTTGTCTCATATATATATGCTGATATACTATTTTTATTAAATATGATTGCAGGTGATAATTCCTAATTAATATCAAGGTATGCATAACCAAGACAATAGTTTACTTTCGACAACTTTCACTCTCTATTAAAAATTGCTCATAAGTTTATCTTAGAAGGAACCCATACTTAACAAAATATACATTCCCAAACACCCCCTTACACTGAGTATACTATACAATTAACCACTTGGATTGTTAGATTTATATGAAAAGCATTTCTGAAAAGTGTGAATTTATCCTCAGGAAAAGCAAAAGATGACTTCCGCAAGTGAGAATGCAGATAGGTTAAGCAATTTACCTGAAGAGCTCCTTTCACGCATACTCTCGGTCATGCCTACGAAATTTATTGTGCAAACTTGTATTTTATCCAAAAGTTAGACATACAGTTGGACGTTGGTCCACAGCCTTGACTTTAACGATATTCATCACAGTCTCCTCAACAACAAGAACAACAAAAATACAACAAATCATTTTATCTATCGATCGGAATGCTTTTCAACATTTGTGGATCAGGTATTTGAGCTATCGAAAAAATCCCAAGTAAAAAATATTTCGATTGCACATTGATAGGATGTATGTTTCAGAGTCAGCTGTGTCAGAATGGATAAATAAAGCAATCATATTAAATGTTTGTGAGCTAGACATTGGAGTAAAATATCTTAAGTTTCCTTCGAGTATGTTCACTTGCAAGACACTCATAAAATTTACACTACATTTTCTTAACCCATATTGGGACTGCCCATCTTCCATCAATCTTCTATTCCTAAAAACTCTGAACATCTTTTTTAGGCTCTAAATTTGTGTCGGCAATGCACTTAAAGTCATTGTGTCGACAATGCACTAAAAGTCATCCATGCCTGCCCAGTACTTGAAAATTTATCTTTAGAGACCTGGTTCAACAACGAAGATTACACATTCAAAATTCCTACTTTGAGGAAATTGAAACTAACAGTTTGGCAATCAATACCAGTTAACAAAGTTTTTTTAAATGTTCCTAATCTTAAACACCTCTTTCTTGGTGGGGACTTGTGCTCGAAATTTTACATGGAAGATTTGTCGTCTATGGCTGAGGCAAGAGTATCATGTAAAGTAAATGATTATTGTTAGTACAAAAACCGTGTAGGGGGTGAAGAAGTAGAATTTGATGTTGACCTTGTACTAATCCAAGTAATGAGATGGTAATCTGCACAAATGAGAGTAAACCGTTAGCCTTATCGCGGGGCGGACCCCACGATTAAGCTCCGGCGTGAGAGTAAGTATACATGTTTGCCAGAGAATCATGGAATGTCAGAGTATGTGTGTGTATTAATTGTCAGACAGAATGTACCTTTTTGGGGTGTGAAATGACCCCTATTTATAGGCAAGCCTAATACTAGGGTTTCCTAGTATTTCGCTTGCGACTGTTAGTGGCCGGAGTGGGTCCCTTGTCGGGCAAAGGTCCACGTGTAATCGTGTCTGCGGACGCGAGTATTCTTCCGCGGTTAGTGTTTGTCCGCGGAGGTGCAACGGGTGCGGCTTTGAAGATACTCACGTGCGTCTTTGAAATATCCGGAGCATGGCCCTTATCAGGCTTAGTAGTCCGGCTATTCGTTGTATTGGGCCTGGGCCTATTCGTGTATATTATGAACCAAGCCCAGTAAGCTTGGTGTTCATACTATACGTCATCAAGTCCCCCCAGTCTAGTTTGCTTACTGTATGCGGTACAATTATAGCGTGCGGTGAGCGTTACTAGACTAGAGTTCCGTGACCAGATTTCCTTTTGCTTCTGCCTTTTTCCGCGTCTTTTGCGTCGTTTTGGCAGTTTGTCATTGGTTACGTGGGTTCTTCGTGTCCCTTTATCTTCTACATGATTTGACCGCCTGGGTCCCATATCCAGCTGTTATCATCATCTTTTTACATTATCTTTGCACCGTTGATTGGGAAGTGTATTGGCACGTGTCATCATCCTACCTTTTCCTGACTTAAATATACCATGGGTATAAATAGTCGATTCATGCCTTACTGTTTCTTTTTTCATCTCTTTCACTCTTCCACCATTGTTGATAAATTTCAAGGTTTTCTAGTTGCACAGCTTCCCTTATTCTAGCAGTTCGTTTTGATTCAGGTTAATCTCTTTGCTTCTCTTTTATTATGGGCAATATTACATCCCTCAAATGTGCTCTTACACAAGAACACCTTGATGCCATTTGTGCCAAATATTTTGTTCCCGAGGAAGTTCATCCTCAATTGCCAAGCTCTGATGCCACCATGCATGAAAGACCAGCTGGTAAAGTTGGAATGTATACCCGGTTCTTCGATTATGCCAACTATCGTATCCCGTTTTCTACCTTCTTCGTGTCTGTTCTCACCCACTTCCGCATTCCGTTTTCCCAATTATCTGTATTTGGATCTGCCAAGGTTTCTCATTTTGAAATCTTGTGTCGCGTTTGTAACATTGAACCTAGTGTTAATCTGTTCCGCTACTTCTATACGCATAATTACAAAAATGGCTGGTTTGGGTTTACTAAGCGCCCGAACGTCCGTGCTTGTTATTCCAAGAATTTGGACTCCGTGAAGAACTGGAATGACCATTTTTTTCTGGGTTGATGAGTTTGTGGTTCCTGCTAACGCTCGGTTTAGTTGGTTTTCGGGTTCGAATATTGTTAAAGATCGAGCTCCTGCCCCCTCTGAATATAATGTGGAGCATGTTAATGCCCTTATTGCTCAAGCCTCTCCGTTCCTTAGGTTCCCGGAAGAATTTCTTTGCTGGGTTGGCATAAGCCGTAATTACCTTTTGAATAAAGATACTTATCCCCGCTTTGAGTATGAGAACGGAGAGGGTGGGTCTTATTTTCCGTACGCACTTTTGATTATTGCTTTTGTTTTTTCTGTTTTTCTTGTTTCCTTATCCTTTTTCCCTGTTGCCCTTTGCAGAGATGGATTTGAATGCTTTTATCCGTACCGCTGACCCCCGTAAGGTGAGGATTGTTGAAAGACCAAGAGCTGAAAATGAAAGGCCTATTGTCACGGTGGCTAAACATCGCACCGTGACCCTACTTCCGACCTCGGTGGTTCGTTCTTCCGGAGAGTTGTCGGCTAGTGTGGAGAGAGAATTTGTTGGAGATGCAAGTGTTGGTGATGGTGGAGATCAAGGGTTTGATTCCGTTGGTGGTCAGGATAATATTGAGCCAACCGTGCCTGTTACTGAGCATGTTGAAACTGAAACACCTGGGCCCAAACGCACAAAGAAAAAGAGGGTTGCCCGTGGGAGTGAAAGGATGCCTGCTGCTTCCCATCCACCTAAAAGGTTGAGAGCCGACTATGGAACCACTGGCGTTTCCGCTACTGGAGGTAAATCCCCTAGTGTCCTTAACAGGTTGCTCCAAGATTCTCGATTATTGGTAGAACAGGGTATCCCCGCTCTCCCTACCTTACCCTTTATTACTTCATCCGTGACAGCTTCACCTTTGGAGGAGGGCGGAGACCACACTGACTCCGCGACTGGTCCTTCTCTGCGAAACTGTGGGTCCCTCCACAAGGTTCGTAGTTTTATCTGATTCTTCTCATCACTCAGGCACTAAATCTGCGGATCCTGAGGTTGATTCTCTTGCCAGGTCTGCTGCTCCGGTTATGACTGAGGCCACCACTCTTACTTCTATTGCTACTACGGTTGCTATTCCTGCTGATGTTTACAAGGATAAGAGTGCGCCGCATCCGTCCATTTTTGGTTCTTCTAGCTCATCTGAGAAGACGGATCGTACTCTCAGTCTTTTTACAGGAAGGTCAGGTAGTGGTTTTGCTGCCGGGAGTATTCGTGCGGAAGAGGCTATAGGTGCTGGTTTGGAGGAAATCTATGTTCCTAAGTGGACCGTGACCAAGGGTTTTGAGCTTAATGATGGCCATTCTTGTGCCAATATGATTGATCACTTCACTCCTCCTGCTTTCTTCAAAACTGTTCGCGGAATGGAGCACGAATAATTATTTGCTGAGTTTAATGTGTCCGCCGCACGCAATTTAAGTTTGAGCTCCGAGGTGAGAATGCGTGCGGAGTACAACATTTTGGAGAAAAGGAAATGGAGATCCCTTGCTGAGGAGAAGGATTGTTTGTTGGGGGCGAGAGATAGGGAGATTGAAGAGTTGAAGTCCCAATTACTGAAGGCAAAGGAGGAGTCTGTGGAGGTAGCCCAACTCCGTGCTCAGGTTTCCGGTCTTGAGGCCACTGAGGGTTCACTTCGAGGCGAAGTTGCTTCCGCCAAGGAATACAACGGCCTTCTTGAGCAAGAATGTGGTTCTTTAAAATTAAAGGTGACGAGCCTCGAATCTACTATTGCTGAAAAGGACCGTGAACTTTCTGACTTAGGAGCGTCCTCTTCTTCCTTGAAGTCTCAGAACCAGAGTCTTGTAAATCAGGTATAGTTTTCCGTCCTTAACTATTCTCTTCGTATTTTTGTGTTTTCCTCCTCTCATATGTGCATACATATATTTTTAGGTGCATGAGCTGGAGACTTCTTCCACGGATCTCCGTGAGAAGCTGGAGATGTATGAGGGAAGCCTGAAACAGTTAGAGGAATTTCAAGATAACCTTATGAGACCTCTCGAGACTAGGTTAGCCGAGATTGATGCCGATTTCATCTGGTGTTGTATGCGCTTTCAAGAGAGTTTCCATCCGCACCTCCTCAACGTCGTTGCAGGGCGAAGATGGTTGCAGGCCGAGATTGATGCTGATTTCACCCGGTGTTGTATGCGCTTTCAAGAGAGTTTCCATCCGCACCTCCTCAACGTCGTTGCGCTATAGAGAAAGGAATGCAGGAGGGCCTGGCAGCTGGGATTGAGCACGGACAAGCTGGCAGATGTTTAACTGATCTTGAAGCTTATATTCCCTCCGCGGAGGTTGACTTTAATTCTGCTGTCCGTGATCTTCGCGACCTGAACTTTCTGCTTCTTCAGGAACTATCCAATAAGAAGGATGCCAGCACGTGGGATATTATGGATCTTCTTCGCTTAGATGATGTCGTGGCCGAGGCCTTAGGTATGACTGATCTTCAACCTGATGTGAGTCAACTAATGGTTCCCGTTCATCATAAGCAGGATAGGGTCGTTATTGGGAGCCAAGCATTGTCTGTTGCTTTGGATATTTGTCGCGGACGGGTGGAGAAGATGGAAAGAAATCTTGTTGAGCGTCTCCCCTTTTTGAAAGACGTATTTGTCTCCTTAGATCATCCTTTGTCCGCTGAAGCTTTGATTGAGCCGCCGGTTGAGGTTCCTGCTACTAATGTTTTATCTACCGTGGTCATTGTTCCTCATTCTGGTCCTTCTGTTTCCGTAGAAGATTATGAGAATCCTGATCTAGTGGATGTGGTTCCGGAGAACGTTACTCCGGGACCAGAAGGTGAAGAAAATATTGATGCTGCAACCGGAGGTGATCTTGCATTTTCTAAACTGGATGATGAAGCTAGGGATGCTGTCCTGTAGGTTTATTTACTTTTTCCTCCGTGGTCGTATGTGACCTTGCGGTTTTTTGTAATTAACATGCCATGGCTATTAACAGTTAGGCCTGTTATGGTGCTTTTTATACCGCGGCCGCTTGTGGCCTTTTTTGTTGCGGTATTTTGTATGTAACCTCTTTTGCCATACTTTGAGTTTGAACATGTTTGTTATATATAAATGTTGCTGCTATCTTTTTATATCACGTTTGACATCTTTAGTAGGATAGTCTTGTTTGAATATTTTGTGGGTTATTCTCCCGGTACCGGGTTTGCAATACCTCTTATGTACTTTGAGCTAATTGTGAGGTTACTCATCCTTTTGTTATACGGAATAACATTGATGGAGGCGTGCTCCGTGTGTGCGCGGCTTAATCACAGTAAATGACTTTACAAAGTAATAAGATAGAATTTTTCAAAGCATAACTTGTGAAGGTAGCTAATCCTCACTTTTTTCATTAAAATTAAAATCATATTACATGATATTTAAAAATTACTACAAGGAATAAAGATAAAATGCTCTTACCCATTCACGCGAGTCAGATGTTAGGATGCTTACACTTTGTGTATCTAACACTTCTGGATTGCAGAACGTTCAGGTTTCTTCGGAGTTCTTTCCGTTGCTTCTTTTAACTTGTACGATCCCTTCCCGAGTGCTTCTGTGACTTCATACGGGCCTTCCCACTTAGGTCCTAACTTTCCAGTGTCTTCTACACGGATTGCTTCGTTGCTCCGGTACACCAAGTCTCCTGGCTTGAAGCTTGCATTTCTGACTTTGGTGTTGTAGTATTTTTCAATTTGCCTCTTGCTTTTTGCTTCTCTTATCGCTGCTTGCTCTCGCTTTTCTTCTAGCAACTCCAAGTTGATTTCTAATGCTTCATCATTTTTGGCCACATTTACTTTTGTTGTCCTGAACGTGGGCATTCCAATTTCTGCCGGGATGACAGCTTCCGTTCCGTAAGTTAATGAGAACGGAGTGTCTCCGTTACTAGACTTGACCATGGTACGGTGTGCCCAAAGTACATGAGAAATTTCTTCTAACTAGTTCTTGTTGTCTTTGCCCAGTCTTGCTTTTATTCCTTCCCCTAGACTCCCGTTTGCTCTTTCAACCAGTCCGTTCGTCTGAGGATGTTTTACGGAAGCAAAATGTTGTTGAATGCACAATTTTTCACACCAATCCTTGAAGGGGTTATCTCGAAATTGTTTCCCATTGTCAGATATAATTTCTCCTGGAAGACCGAATCTGCATACTATGTTTTCCCATACGAATTTTTTACCTGGTTTCTCATGATAGTTGCTACTGGTTTTGCTTCTATCCACTTGGTAAAGTAATCCATAGCCACTATTAGAAATTTGACTTTGTCGGGTCCTTCCGGGAAAGGCCCAGCTATGTCGATACCCCATTTGTAAAATGGCCACGGAGATGTGATCAGATTCAATTTTTCCTGCGGATTTCTTGGGACGGGTTTGTATACTTGGCATTCCTGACATGCTTTTATAAGCGCCCTTACGTCCTTGTGCATTGTCAACCAGTAATAACTGGTCCTTAGAGCTTTGGCAACGACGGATCGTGTGCCCGCATGCATGCTACACGAGCCTTCGTGTATTTCCCGCAAGACGTAGTTTGCTTGTGAAGGTCCTACACATCGAAGCCATGGGCCTAGAAAGGATTTTTTGTATAGTATTCCGTTGATGATGGCGAAACGTTGTGATTTACGCTTTATCGCCCTTGCCTTTTTTCTTTCTGCTGGTAAAGTTTCATCCATGAGGTATTCATGAATCGGGGTCATCCAGGTATCCCCTTCTTCCTCTACCACGGCGAGCACCTCTCTTTCGTTCACGGATTTTTCTTTCAATTCCTCCACCAACACCTGCTTGCTGAGATGTGCAAAGCTGGTGGATGCCATTTTGCTTAATGCATCTGCTTTTTTGTTCTTGCTTCTTGGGACTTGCTTTATTGAGAACGCTCGGAAGGTACTGGACAGTGCTTTTACCTTTTCTAAGTATTTGACCATGTCTGTTTCTTTTGCGATGTAAGTCCCATTTACTTGGTTTGCTACCAGTTTTGAGTCTACATTTACTTCGAGGTTTTGGACGCCTATTTTTTCCGCTATCCGCAATCCTGCTATCAATGCTTCATATTCTGCTTCGTTGTTAGTTGCTTCAAACTGAAATCTTAAAGCATATGTGAATTCTACCCCTTCCGGATCCGTGAGTATTACTCCTGCTCCGCATCCGTCAACACAAGACGACCCGTCCGTGAACAAAGTCCACCGTGCCGGGAGCGGTTCTTCTTCCTTTGTGGAATCGTCCTGACCCTCTTCCTCTGGTCTTTCTACGATAAAATCGGCTAACACTTGCCCTTTAACAGATACTCTTGGCCTATAATGTATACCAAATTCCCCTAATTGTATGCTCCACTTTTGCATCCTACCAGCGACTTCTGGGTTTGATAGTATGTTTTTGATGGGTTGATCTGTTATTACTATGATTGGATGAGCTTGGAAGTATCTTCTTAGCCTTTTGCTTGCATGTACTAATGCTAGCACCAATTTTTCCATGGCGGTGTAGTTTACTTCCGGGCCCCTTAGCGCCCGGCTGACAAAATAGATTGGCATTTGCCTGGCTTCTCTTTCCGTCATTAGTACGGCGCTAACCGCCTCCTTGGATGCTGCCAAGTAGACGATAAGTTCCTCTTGTTCTTCTGGAGCGGTGAGCATAGGTAACTTTGCTATATGTTCCTTCATTTGTCTGAACGCAGCTTCCGCTTCCTCCGTCCATAGAAAGTCACTCTTCTTTGTGCATTTTTTTAAAGTTTTGAAAAATGGTAATGATTTCTCCGCTGATTTTGCTAAGAACCTGTTTAAGCTTGCCAATTTTCCATTTAACTTCTGCACATCTTTCAAGCATTTTGGTGATTGAAGGCTTAATACGGCGTCTACCTTGTCTGGGCATATCTTAATGCCTTTAGTATTGACCTGGTATCCTAAGAACATTCCTTCTTCAACTCCAAAGGTGCACTTTTTTGGGTTCAGTTTCATGTTGATTTTTCTAAGCGTCTTAAATGTTTCTTCTATGTCGCGGACAACCTCATCCTCCGTGCGGCTTTTTATGACCAAATCATCCACATATACCTCAAGGTTTCTACCGATTTGTCCGCGGAATGTTTTGTCCACTAGCCGCTGATAAGTTGCACCAGCGTTCCTTAGACCGAAAGGCATTTTTGTGTTGCAAAAAATGCCTTGATTTGTAATGAGCGCGGTCTTTTCCTCGTCTTCCTCTGCCATTTGTATTTGGTAATACCCCTTATATGCGTCCAGGAAGCATTTGAAGGGGAATCCGCATAAGGATTCGACTTTCCAATCTATTTCCGGCAGAGGGTAACCGTCCTTGGGGTATGCTTTGTTGAGGTCTTTAAAATCGACATACAATCTCCAACTGTTGTCACTCTTCTTTACCCTCACCGGGTTGGAGAGCCAATCTCCCTCATGATCCCAGCTGTCACAAGCTTACTAACCTCGTCATTAATTGCTATGTTCCTTTCTGCGGCTTGGCCTCTTTTCTTTTGCCTAACCGGTTGGCAACCTTTTCGCACGTTCAACTTATGTTCCGCTATCTGCCTTGGAACGCCCGTCATATCAGTTGGGGTCCAAGCGAATATATCCAAACTCTGCTGAAGTAGGTTGCACAGTTTACTTCTGGTTTTTTCCGTGAGGTTGGAACCGATCATTACTGTCTGTTCCGGGTGTTCCGGATTGATTGCCACTTTAATCCTTTCTTCTTTTACTTTGTTCACCGGAGGAGGTTGGTCTTCTGGTCCGGAGATCATCGCACATTCAATGGGAATGATTTTACTGCTTCTTAGCGTAAGTGTCCCTCCCCTAACCGGGAACTTTATCATTCCGTGCGTTGTTGATGGGACTGCTTTCATTTTTCGTAACCCCGGCCTTCC